>BDIP01000339.1:0-21122 GCA_003568945.1 Kipferlia bialata
TTTAAGGGTAAATTTACCTCCCCCCCCCCCCCCCCCAGCACTCTACCAGGTATATGTCCCTGAATAGTATGTATATCCCTCCACCCCAGAAACACTAACGTCAGGGACAGTACTGTTTCCACCGTTGTTATCTGGTGAGAGACAGGGAGAGAGAGAGAGAGAGAGAGAGAGAGTTCTGCTGGCCAGACCTTTGGTCTCCTGTCTCTGGTGGGTGTATGATTATATAGTTCACAATATATACTGTCGTAGTGCATGTTATAGAATATATACCACATATAGTGTATTTACCATTTGTTGCAGTTTCAAATTGCAATAAATATTGTAATTTACAACTTGCAAATTACATTATTCTATGAGTATACGGGTATTATGCTTCCAGTAGTATGGCACCGATGCACTCTCTTCTTGTCACAAGAAGTTCTTGTGAATGAGTATCTGGTTTACTGTATATTAGATATATATATATATATATACGTATATATGTGTGCATATATGTCTCTCTGCTGTATACTCATAATCTTACCCGTGGACTACTTAACACCCAGTTCATAGACGCGTATGACGCCTAAACAGTGGTATGACCGATACGTTGTGGGAGTTTCTGAGATCACAGACCCATATCAGCAGCGAATAAGCCCTCAAGTGGTTGCCTTGGGACACAATGAGGCTCTATTGACATACGAATTGTACATGCGGGGACGTGTGTGGAAACTGCTGACACTCAACGATGACCACACTGTGAGAGAGACCACACTCAACACCCCGGCTTATGTCTCAGAACTCGTAGGTGTATCGATTGTCAGAGTGCAAGATAGTGTGGTTGTCTGTGGGGCCAAAAGGTCAAACGGTAGTGCTGAGTTTTCAATGGCCAGATTCGACTGTGAACATAGATCCTGGGAAAGCCTCGATCACCTTCCTGGAGACAAACCCTTCACGAGACTCTCTCCCATGTTGTCTACCTTAGGAGATTCTTCACTTATGCTCGGAGGTGGATGGGATACTGATGGTGAGGCTGCCACCAATGTGTGGGTGTGGAGTGCTAGTACTTGCACTTGGACCAAAGGTGAAGACCTACCAGTGATTGCTTTTGACAAGGATTCAGCAGTGTCTACCCGCAATGAATGTATCTTTCCAGGGAGAGATGGCTTTAGCTTGTCTCTCTGCGACAACTATCTCAGACAAGAAGGGGAGAGATGGACATTCGTCTCAACATATGCGGTTGAGCCTACGGAAGTATGTGCCAGTTTCGGATCCATGTATCAGGTTCTACTGCTTTGCCGCCGAGGTAGATGGTTGGGAGAGGGACATATGACCACCAGTGTGTGGTTGTACGACGTTGTGTATGGGGATCTGACCCCCTGTGAATCCCTTCCTGTTATAGACAGCAGCCAACGAAGTATATCTGCCACTATGATCAACCCCACTACTGCTATTGTGGTCGGCAACAAGGACATGGTTGTGGTGGATGTGCTGCCAAAGGTACCGGGTAGTAACGTATACCACGAGATATGAGTCGACATTATGACACAATGGTTGCAGACTCTATGTACATGACGAAATATATTCTACCAGTTACTGGTCCAGTATCAAGATACGTAGTGACTGCTGCAAAAGAGGTTACACTTATGGTTACCCTTCTAAGGCTCACCATAGCTACCGGCAATTAGTCCTTGGGGCACTGAAGTGGCTGCCATCCAAACAAACACTGCTCCAGATCGAGCCAACGCCGTTGGCCCAACGGGGGGAAATACTTTCTCAAAAAAGTGGAGAAATATGCAGCCCTTCTGCATGTGTCACGTCCAAGAGAACTGCTGTCTAGTGTAGACATATCTACCTCTGATCTCTAGATAGTAATGTAAAATACTACTCAGTGAGTAGTACTCACGTATATGTGTAATTGTCAGTGGAACTATCAGCGTGTGTTCTTGCCCAACACACAAGGGATGTAGCCTACACCGTGTAGGCTCTGACGGTCTATTGTTGTGAAAAGCCATAGATCTCTGGGAACATAGTGCTACAATAGGTCAGTGATTCACTGACTCAGTGAATACTGGCCGATAACTCTGACCCAAGGCGACCGAATTTACTTAGTTCTAGAACTCTTGTCTTGCTATTGTCTTGCTATTGTCATCATTTCCGCTCTCCTCCAGAGTTATCTAATAGAAATTTTCTTACTGTCAAACACTCGAGAGTCACTACGAGTATTTGATGGGCTAATTAATAATTGACGTGAATGAGACTACATCTGTCACTCTAACTTGAGTGTAATACTTGCTCTAGTCTTTCCACAGTTTCTGTAGTATCAGTGATGACTCATTGTCCATAGTATGGACCATCGTACCTACTGAGGGATTTGGCTCACTAAAGTGGGGGTTCTAACTCAAATGTGTCAACAATATCCAAGGAGACTGCTGCCTCGTGCCAGACTCTGGCCCAGAGTGTGCCTCTGCACCCAACTCATGTGACAAACGGTAGGACAATAGTGAGTCCATAATTATTCCAGATAGAACATCAGTGCAGCTCCCATATGGGTACCAGTTGAATCGTTCAACCCTCATTCCTCATTGTATATGCTGGGACCAAGCACCTCTGGCGGCACATCCACCACAACAGTGTCACTGCCGCCAACCAGAAGAGCAGTAGTGGGGTTGATCATAATAGCAGACACGCTGCCTCTTACGCTGTGTGTGGGAGGAAGGGGGGCACAGGGTGTAGCGTCACCGGAGACTATGTCGTACATACAGAAACATGTGCAGACCTCCCATTGTATCATTCTCTGCTCTGTGTCACACAGCAGGATACGCTGGTATGTGGATCCTAGACTGGCCTGTACCCTATAGGGCTCAGGAACAGATGTTGAGACAGAGGTCCACCTATCTTCTTCTAGTATGGGAGTCCCGTTGTGTAGTGAGAAGCTGACCCCCTCCTTTCCTGGGAAGATGCACCTATCATGGGAAGATACAGCTGTGTCCCCTTTATGGGACATGCGGTGTAGGTCTTCACACTCAGTCCACTCGCCAGAATTCCATATCCATGTTCCGTAAGCTCCCCTGGAAGTCTTACGTCCCAAGTGAAGAACGAAGGAAGAATCCCCTACGGCGCACAAGTTGGGATACAGATCTGGGAAAGGTTTCTCTCCAACAACGTGGTCTAGGCTTTCCCACGTTCTGCAATCACAGTTGAATTTGGCCATGGAAAACTCTCCACGATACCCTCTCTTCACTCCACAGGCAAATACACTGTCCCCCAGCTTTACAATCGAAGGGTAGTCGAGGTTTGAGACAAATGTAGGTACGTCAAGTGTGGTCTCGCTGACGGTGTGGTCATCATGTAGAGTCAGGACCTTCCAGAGACGTAACCTCTCTGGAAGAGATCCAGTGTATACATAGTAAGTCAAAAGGGCCTCGTTGTGTCCTATAGCAACCATGTCAGTGTCAAACCTCTCCTCACTGAGCTCTGTGATCTCTGGAAGTGCTATGACACATCGCTCATACCACTGCTTGAGAGGCATATTGGTGTATATACAGGGGCCTGGTATCCTTGTCTACAAGTAAGGTAATGGAAGAAGAAGGCTCAGATGATGATTGAACAGTGGCAGTCTTCTTTCACTCTACTGTAATTAGTAGGTTTCTAGGACGTCTGAAACCATCAAATACCTGGAGAATACAGCTGCACACTGCATAGTGTACAGTAGTCTACAGTTTGAAGAACAAAACTTGTACGGTACAGACTGTACAATAGCAAGTGTCCTTGACTCAAGTACCTTGAGAGTATGTGAAGGTTAAGTCTTGGGTCACCACTTTCTGTTATCCCAATTTGATGTAGTAACTACACCATGCTTTTGTAATTCAGTTAATCTCTCTAATTACCTCAGTATTGCTATGTGTGACACTTACAAATTGAACGTTCCAAATATTAAAATGATATATAGTATCGTAGAACTGTGCAAAACCGCGCGTATTTGGATCCCACACTATTCCTAACTCTCTTCCCCCTACACTATTGTTCACACATATCATCACCCTTACAATTAGAGATCCACTTTGTGAGAGTGAATGAGTATGACTTCATATAGTTTACAGTGTACACTTGTACTATATTCATGTTTACTCATCAGTAAGTCTTCCTCTTGCCAAGACTCTTGAAGAGTCTTGGTTCAATCACTCATTGTATATGCTAGAACCTAGCACCTCTGGCAGCACATCCACCACAACTGTGTCCTTGTAACCAACCACAATAGCAGTTGTAGGGTTGATCATGGTAGCACAGACAGGGCGTTCCAGGGCACACCGTACAGGTAGAGACTCACATGGTTCCAACTCCCTGGAGACTACATCATATATATACGCCCCGGTATCAGCTACACCATTACCAGAATAGTGCAATTTCAAGAGTATACGACTGTACGAATCTCCGATGGCTGCACTAACCCGACGGGGCTCAGCAACCGAGGTTGAGTTATACGTCCAGCACTCTCTCGTTGACACTAGGGAACCACCTATGTCGGTGAACGTAACTCCACGCGACCCTGGAAATGACACGTTATCTCCGTATGAAATAGTGGCATCACATGCAGTACGGTGCCTACATATGGGCTCCCACTCAGTGCACTGCATGGTATCAGCATGCCATAAGTATGCATGTGCACAAGAGTATGGGTACCTGCCAGAATACACACCACCCGCCAAAAGGAAACGAGATGGTCCAGTATCTCCTATAGCGCAGAGAGAGGGACGCTTCATTGGCTGAAGGTTGATACTGGGCGCTGGAATGGTCTCGTCCCAGGCTTGGGCCTCAATACTGTACCGGCCGAAGAAGAGCTCTTCTGGCAGCCCACTCGCTTGGAAGTCACCCGTAGACACCCCACATGCTATAACATAGTTCCCCACTCTGGCTATTGTCGGCCTCTCTGCTAAACCTAGTACTTTTGGCACAATTAGTGGCTTCTGTGTCACTGTGTGATCGTCATTGAGAGCTAATAGTCTCCAGACCTAGTAATTAGAACTGAGTGCTAAGGACACGTATGGCGACGCTATTGCACCCACCTACATATGGTTGGGAGGGCACAGCTTATGTATTTCATCAACTTACTGGCTCTGTAACCACTTCTTACCTGGTCCTCCCCCGCAGTCTGGTATGTAAGCATTGCTTCATTGTTATCCAGGGGGACGACCTGGGGAAACAACCTCTCCTCTGCCTCCTCTGTTGTTAGTATAGAACACTAATCGGATTACTGTCATTTACTTGTCCAATTAGAAAGACCCTAACTGATCCTGAGAGGAATTCAATTCTCTTATCGTTACCTAGGACTAACCCCTCACCTGTGATCTCTGGCAGAGCCACTACACACCGGTCGTACCACTGCTCCAAGGGCATGATAATATCGCTGAAAGTCAGGGAATAGATATATATATTGGTCGTTTCACAGCTTCAGCGGCATGGCACTACCAGTCGTGGTATTCTTATATATAGAATTGATATTTATATATTCATATACATATAATTGACCAAAGGGGTGACACCTTGGAGCCTATATACAGTTGGCTCAACGACCACGTGACGTTAAGCTTATGATGTCTAGACAGAGTCAGCAGCGCTGAGGGTTAGAGACAGAAGCAGTGTACACTATATTTTATTTGTAGTCTATGAATAATAGTATGCGTGAGATGTTGATACTGTAACGGTGGGGAAGGAGAGAGGGAGGAAGAGAGGGGTGATACAAACAAATGTAATTTGTGGTAGGTGGTATGTGCTTATCGATATACATAATGCATAGTAATTTTCCAAATAATGCTTAACAGTACATTGAAAAGCGATGACTCTCTATGACCCACACTATGAGAGAGACACTGAGATTCTCAGTGAGAAGTGCAGTTGTAGTGGTGTTGGGGGGGGGGGGTGGTGTGTGGGGGGGGGGGGGGGGGGGGGGGGGGGGGATTTAGGTTCCGTGTCATACTAATAATACATTTGTACTGTTGTTTGTGTGTACACACGCCATTTTATCCCTTCGGGGACGATAGGTGGAGTCAGTCCATTGACCTAGTCTCCCCCGCCAAAACTGTATAGGCTCTTTAAAGAGGATTCCAACGCATCAGAGAGTGTTTATTGTTAGTGCCTACCATTCACTCTGCTCTTGTGAATGGAAGCGTCAAGGCAAGGCAATTAAGCTTAGGCTATACCCCAGACACTGTACTTCAGTCTTACCTACTTCAGTAGCCGGTCAGTCTGGACCCTTTTGAATGAAGACAAAAACAAAGGGGTGGAAAATATGTTTCGAAGATGAACATAATTCATCCCCAAAGTGCAATTCTGCGATTTCCCGTCTGGCTCTTCAAGCTCCAGTGCGTTGAGGCCTGGATAGTGAGAGACCACCCGCTTGACTAGTAGAGGGTCTCTGAGTGAGATACGGGGCAGAAATGGAGAAGCCCAAGATGAGCATTGAGACTGCGTCTCAGTATGACACAATGTCCCAGGTATATACATGTGTATATATGACCATGTGAATGTGTTGCATTAGGGCATCGCAATCCTCTCAAACTGATGTGTGGTAAGTATATATATGGTAAGGCGTGAGTCTCTGTACGTGTATAGTGCACTCGTGTGTCACGTTTAGAGTCCGCTTTGGTATCAAGGCCTTTCTTATGTCTTATTCTCATTCATACGGACCTGCTCCCTTAACACCCAGGCTGCTACCTCGCCCAGGGCCAGGGGCAAGCCTCTCAAGGAGGTCACGGTCAGGTGTGCATGCACTATACCGTCTACCTCTCTGCCTCTCTACCCCTCTCCTGTCTGACCCCAGACTGTCCAGGGGCACTGAGCCCAGGGCCAGGAAGGGCATATCGGCAGAGGAGGAGGTATATAGATATATGTGTAAATATACAGGCACAGACTTGAAAACTCAGCTGACCCGATGTCAGTATTTCTCTCTCCCCTTCCTCACCCTCAGGCCGAGACCCCCATGTCTGTTCTGCTGTGTGACACCCCGGCACACTGTGTCTATGAGCAGCAGGTAGAGTGTCTCCCCTCTTCTCTGCACTACTCTATACCCCCCCCCCCCTCATCTCTTCATATATATGTATATCTACTCTCTACCTAGTGATACTGACCCCAGCCCCGTGTGTTCCTGCTGGATGGAGATGAGGCAGACTACATCACAGCCAGAAACACACTGTACGAGGAGACGGCTGCACAGTACATGAAGGAGGGGAATGTGCAGGTACCAGCCTCTTACACACTCTCTCCAGTAGCGATAACCTCTCTCCCCCTCACCCCCTAGAACCGAGGCGTGCAGACCAGGCGTCTGGCCACCAAGACCAAGAGAGTGGGGTCCAGGGCAGTCACCAGTGTGGAAGTGAGCACGATGGCCAGTAGGGCAGCCATTTATGACGCAAGGTACCATGTATAGATGTTTGTCAGTTAGTATACATACACTGACCCCCAGGAGTGAGGATGGCATTGTGGACATCCTGCCTGAGGGTGCAGCACCTGAGGAGGAGGCCGAGGGCGAGGCCGAGGGAGAGGGAGAGGGGGAGGAGGGCGAGGGAGATAGGCCTCCCAGCCCCAGTGGCACCATCGCAGACACAGTCATCACAGGTGGGGCAGACTCTCTCTCTCTCTCTGTATATATATGCCGTCCTCTCAATAATTACTCTCTGACCCCCAGGCATCACTAGGTCTGAGACTGGGACTGAGATTGGGCCAGGGGGTGCAGCCTCTGTCTCTGAGTCTGCCATCACAAAGATCACAGACATATCAGTGGCACTCACTATGCAGGTACAGGGCATGGGAGACAGTATTTGTATAGGACAGTGGTGACCTAGCATATATGAATCACACACACACACTCTCTACCCCTTACCCCCCAGTCCCGTGTCCCTGGGAGTGGTGTGTCCACAGCGGTGGGGGGAGAGAGAACCACACAGAGGAGCCAGGCACAGATTGAGAGGTACGTTTTCTCTCTCTCTTCCTTCTTCCATTAGTATAATACTCTCTCTTTCTCTTAAGGGACCGCCACAACAAGTTCTCCCCTCTCGCTCCCTCTCATTCTTAACCTTTAGGGAGCGCCGCACGCTGTTCCGTTCCCCTGACTTTGTGCGTTCCCTCAGGCTCATGGAACTGCTATCCCTGGAGGGCACACTCAGACCAAAGACCATGAAGGTACGGTTTATATTGTATACATAGTATACCTAGTATACACCCTGAGTTGTCTTTCTACTTCTCACATAGCTGTTATGGTTCATACATAATACTCTCACATATTGTACCCCCCCCCCCCCCCCCCCCCTCTTTTTTTCCCCCCTCCCCCCCCCCCCCCCCCCCCTTTTTTGTCCCCCCCCCCCCCCCCCCCCTCTTTCTCTCCTTCTACTCTTACTAACTATATTTGTCTACCTCACAACCTGGCGATTCTCTGCACCTTCTCTCCACAGCTCGTTCATCTCTCTCTCTCTCTCTCTCTCTCTCTCTCTCTCACTAAATATATCTAAATATTCTTAGCTGTTCTCATTCCCTCATACCAGGCCATGCTATCTCCTATATATTCTCTCTCTCTCCCCCTCTCTCTATATATGTACATGTATCTTTCTCAATATCAGGCCATGCTCTCAACCTTCTCCCCCAAGCTCTTCGATGGGTGTACCGATGACCCAGATTATACAGACCCAGACACACTAGGTATGGGTATATACATATATACATATATAGTATATAGAATATATATACTCAATAGTATATATACTCTATAGTATAAATAATAGATACTCTTCGATGCGTGCACTGATGACCCAGACTACACAGACCCAGACACACTGGGTATAACCATGTTGTATATTAGTATGATATGCATAGTATATATGTATATATACTATTTGGTATATATTGGTCTAATAGATACTCCTTGTGCCGATGACCCAGACTACACAGACCCAGACACGATAGGTATGGGTATAGTATAGTATCATTATATATTATATATATAGTATATCTAGTACATATAATATATCTAGAGATAGATACCAATTATACAGACCCAGACACACTAGGAATGGGTATATACATATATCATGTGTATTGCTCCCCCTTATGGTGTATACTCTACAATACCACTCTATATACATAGACCCAGATTATACAGACCCAGACACGCTAGGTATGAATATAGTGAATAGTGATTGACTCTCTCGCAGCATAGATTTCCATACTTGTACTCTTCACTTCACAGGCCCAGACACCGTAGGCGCACCAATTACCTCTCTACTCCCTATTGGATATATCTCTCTCTTTTTGCAACACTCCACTCTAGTGTGCCTATTGCAGATCTCTGCTCTTTATGGTGCCTACCCCATCTCTCTCTCTCTCTCTCAATATATATATATATATATATCTATACTCATCATTAGTCTGTCCCCTCCAGATCCCTGCCCTCTATGGTGCCTACCTATCTCTCTCTCTCTCTCTCAATATATACTCATCATCAGTGTGTCCCCTCCAGATCCCCGCCCTCTATGGTGCCTACCCTCTGTCCTACATAGCACCTGAGGGGGTGGAGCATGAGACACCGTCCATTGCCACTACCAGAGCTCTAGAGGTATACATATATGTACTATCATCATAACTTACTCCATATACGTGCGGTTTCTTGAATGTTCTCTCTCTCTTGTTAGACTAGTAGTATATCTGATCCCTTTGATTATCATCTCTGGTCTGTACCCATCAACATGGATCAAGTCTCTCTATCCTGTCTCCTCTTTCTCTCTCTCCCCCGCTCTCTCTCGTTAATGCATAAGATTGTGATGTCTGGTCTGTACCCCTCGATGTTTTGATGCTATCCTCTCTCTCTTCATTTATATCCTCTGTTTGAGGTGGGTATATATTGACACTGATGCTAGATTGTCATGTCCGGTCTCTATCCCTCGGCCTGGATCAAGTCACTCCTCAGTGGTGGAGAGTATGACAGTGCCTCAAGGTGTGTACTATTGGTATATATATTGTATGTATAGTATAGTATAGTATATGTACTCTTCAGATTATGTGCAATCATATGATTGAAGTTTAGATGTTAGTATTTTCTCTCTATATCGGTTAATACTAGGTGCCAAGAAGGTGTATTATTGAATGCAGAATAATGACAGTTCTTACCGCAGGGCCAATGTCGTGTGTGCACTCACCCTCTGTGTAACTCTTCTGGGACTACTGGGTATGTACTCTTTTCCTTTCTCTGTCGATTGTGTCTCCCTTCAGTATATAGTGTCCTTTCTGACACATAGTTAATTACTGTGGGATTCTATGGCTATGTTACTGTATTAGAAGTGTGACTCTGTGTACGTGATAGTGGCTCTCGCTCTCTCTGTTCCTCCCTCACGCCAGCCGTATGGTTGTATACTAACTATGGGCCAAACGGAAACACTAGGAGGTACTTCTTTGCACATGCACAATCCCCTTTCTCTCTCTCTTTCTCTCTGACGCATACTGTCTCTTGTCAACTGGTGTCTCCTCTGTTCTATAAACATGAAATATGCATATCTGCACCTTCACCCTTAGGCTTCTAAGGGACTGTTTCCGGTGGGTCGATACGTCCAAGTCTTCCATGGTCAATGTCACAAAGGTATATGTGGCAGTACGCTAGTATTCATATGTGCCCAAGACTCTGTAAGAGACACAATGTGAGTCACGTATTACACATACACTCAGGATCTATGGCCGATATCGTTTGAAGAGTCCCTGAATATACGAATCAATGTATATACGTGTGTATATAGTAGAGTATCTCACTGCCAGGTCTATGGCCGGTATGGCATGAAGAGGCGCAATGAGGGGGATGAATACATCGACAACGAGTACAGAGGGACGATCATGGGTATGTGGTATCGACCAGTGTCGCTCTCTCTCTGCAATACCATACACCTTACCATATGTGTCAAGGGTGTGTGGTATTGGTCAGTGTGCTCTGCGTCAGTCCTAATGTATCTCTCTCTCTCTTTTCATCTCTCTTTAGAACTGTATGACTGTTTACATGTGTAGTAATATTCTAAGTCTCAGGCGGCTTTGTGACGAGTGTCTCTCTCTCTTTCTCCCTCTGACTATGTATGAGTATGGACATGTATAAGCACCTAAGTTCAGGCGGCTGTGTTACCAGTGTGCTCTATGTCATAGCTGCATTCACAGCTGTATGGACACTGTATGTGTGCATGCACACTGACGCCATACCAACACTCCCAGAGGATATATACACAGGTGGGGTATATACTACCACTGATACCAACACACGCCACTGATATAGTCACTCCATCATTTGGCCTTTGGTGGATCCGCTACCTGAATATACGTATAACTGTTGTTATTCTTTCCCATATCTCAGTGTATATATATGTCTTATATTCCTGTCAGTAAATATTTGTATACGTATCTAACACACAGAGCTGACCCCCGACCAGCCCCCCTATCTGCGACAGAGGGATGTGCAGACAGTGCCATACACATCACTCCCAACAGAGCCTGGGCAGTACCTGAGTATGTGTAGTATAGTACAATTGAATATATAGAAGTATCATTGTCTTAATGCTATTGCCCTCCATTTGGTAGATTAGACAGTGCCATATACATCAGTCTGAACATAATCTCTCGGTGTATTTCTGTGTTTACCATTATCAATTGCTTACCCCAGACTCGGCTATCTCCAGCAGGGACAACCTCTATGTCATCGAGACCACAACAGGTATGGGTGTTTACTCATATACAGTCTCTGTATTTACGCATGGGTATACAATTGTTTATGCCCGGCTCTGAATTGGGGCACTGTGTTTTTCATCTAGCTATCTTATTCATAATACGTTTGCATGTATACTATTCTACATATATTCCCAACTGACACGGATTCATATATAAATATTCTCGTATAGAATCATCTCACACCCAGCGCTCAACTGGGGCACTGTGTGTATCCCCTCGGACCCTGTGTTCCTAGAGATGTCTCTATCGGACAAGATTAGGTATGTATACGTAGAGAACTGATCTCCTCTCTCTCTCTCTCTCTCTCTCTGTATTTCTATTGTAGTACTCACCCTAAACTGATCTTCTCCACCAGTGCCGGTACAGCTGATCTCTCTCTCTCTCTCTCTCTCTCTCTTGGTCTATATACTAATCCTAGGCTCATCTTCTCCACCAGTGCCGGCACAGCTGATCTGTCCAGTGACCCCAAGGCAGTGCTGGACCCAACAACATGGGCTGAGTTGAGGTTAGACACTATCGTTCACCTTGTAGAAGAAGTACTTGCATAATAGTTGTAGTTGGTATGCTGTGCTACCTCACTAACCACAGAGATAGTGGCTCTCTATCGATTGAGACAACTGGGTGCCTCCTGACAGGTGAGTCTTCACACACACACTTTCTCACGTTCAATATTTCTCTCTCGTTCAACCTCTATGTATCTCTGCCTTACATAGTATTGTTATTATACTATGTAGACTATACAAATACAGTGAGTATTCATGTATTCTCTCTCTCTCTTTGAGTGTCTCTCTTACATCATAGGTGGACAGGCCTGCAGTGAAGACCTGTCCAATGTGCCTGACCTGGCTAGGTTGGATTCTATGCATACATCTTCAGAGACAGCTATAGATGTGTGTATATGTATGTACATATTCTATGACCTCTGACAACAGCGCCATTGCCTACAAGCCCCTGCTCAGCTATGGGTGCTATTTGGACGAAGACGCCATATACCACCACATGAGGTTAGGGGGCGAGACAACATCTATAGAGTGATACTAGTGTCTTCACTATTGATGATCTTACCCCCCAGTGTCATCACCCTCCCATGTGTGTTTGTGCATTGTATTCATAAGGATTCATAAGTATTCTTGAGTAGAATATAAAGTGGTATTGGTACTAATCCCAGTGTCATCACCCTCCCGTGGGTGTTTGGGTATCCATCCTTTGATGACATGACATTCGAGGTAAGGAATAGTGTACACACACATACTAGTATATATGTATAGATAGAGAGAGAGAGAGATAATTGTCATTTGATGACATGACATTCGAGGTTGGTTATGGTATATTCATTATTACCCATTGTTGGAACTTACCCTTGGTGTGACCCCAGGAGTTAGTTGTTGATTATGTATTACAACAACCTCTCGCTTTTTCGTAGGTGTCCCGCCGGTCATGTTTCTTGAACCTATGATATATATATATTATTGTATACATTATTGTATATATATATATGTGCAGAGTGATATCTCACCCCAGGTGTCCCAGCAGCCCAGTGACTCCTTCCCATACTTCGGCCTAGCAGTGGGGGCAACAAGGTGTGTTATATGTGTACATATTAGTTTATGCGTACTAGAATATTCTATATTCTACAATTCTATTCTGCATGATATTACAACTCTTACGGACGGCCAGTGGGGTCACAAGGTAACAGGGGCTATAATTTTCCATGTGTTATACCTGGTCTTTCATCAGAACCCATGTCTTTCCGTCCATCTCGTCATATGTATATATATCCTACTGTGTGGGGATAGTTCAGCTCTAACGTCAGGACCCATGTCTTCCCGTCTCTATAGATATCTATATTGTACATATATACACTGAATATGTATCTATATTACTATATCCCTAACCCAGAACCCATGTCTTCCCGTCCTATCTGAACCAGTACCTACAGGTCACAGCAGACGAGACGCAGCCACTGATCAAACATGACACAATTGTACGTGTTGTCCCTCCATTTTGTGGCTCTAAGAGAACTAGAGCAGATATATCAACTAACCTAATCCCATCTCATCCCATTCCATCCCATTATAAGTATAACATACAGTACCAACCTCAACCCAGGAGACTGGTCTGATTTCTAGTGTATCTGATACACATGTTTGCATCATGCGTTCTCACCCCAGGAGACTGGTCTGTTTGCAGTGGGTGTAGGGTATATGTTTGGCCTGCCATACCCACAGTGCCACTGGGGGGAGGTCGAGGTATATCTTTATTAATGTACATATATTTGTGTGTATATATTGGTATTATGAAAAGTTCAAGTGTGTATATTTGGGTTAGTATATATATATATGTAATATATGTTTTTTCCTGGCATACCCACAGTGCCACTGGGGGAAGGGGGAGGTATATCCTCATGTATATATGTGATACTGATACTGATACTGATAGGGAAGTCAAGGTAAGTTTCTCCCTCTCTCTCACAACTATTATGTATTTCATTTCATTATTATGCACCTGTCAATTGTAGATATATGATAGGCTTATGTATATATTATGAAATAGTTTATTTACCCCAGGAGGCACAGGCCGCTACTATCCTGGGGAACGTCCAGACAATGCTCGGGTATGGCGGTCAATATACGTATATCTTATGCCTTGATACAAAACAAACAATGCAGATTTCATATTTTTCATACAGTACGAATGTCAGTTCAGTCATCTGGCATTGAGATCTGTTCTTACCTCAGTGACGTCTCTCTGAACCCCTTCGACCCAGTTGTGTTTGGGGATGATGGCATGCAGACAGCAGAGTCACTCTCGGTATGTTGCAATATACTAATGTATATATGAATATTAGCACTTTGTATCTCTCTGGATCTCTCTGTGGTATGCCTGTATATAGTACTAAAAATACCTATAGTATATTATTATTTATTAATAATTATATTTAGTATATATAATATATATACTGCTAACCTCAGGCCCTGTGGGACCCCATATGTGCATTTATTCAAGGAATCAGTAATTATATATTCTGCAACTACGATTATGTGTGTGTGATTACTACTGACTCTAGGCCCTGTGGGACCCCAGTCAGCAGATGAGCTACACAGTGGGGCCGTTGCCAACGGTGGTGGCAGAGGTTCGATTGGTCTATCTCTCTCTCTCGACATATGAAGTATTTCATTGGATCCTTTCCTGTTTTTATGCTCTCTATGTACTGACCTTCTGACCCCAGGTCCCAACCTCCACCGAGATGTTTGGCAACTCATGCAGTGATATATATCACACATCTGAATTATGTATTGAGAGAGTATAGAACCAGTCTCATTCCCTTAGGTCCCCACCTCCACCGAGATGTTTGGCAACTCGTGTTTCGAACAGAACGGCATCTACTTTGGAGAGCTATGCGAGGCACTAAAGCAAGGTTAGACTGTCCATGAGTGTATCACTTCATGCAGGTGTTCCCTTGGTCATCATAATTCTCTCTCTCTTAACACTTAGGCGTAGGCTTTACTGTGAATCCTGACATACTCTACATGCAGGGTGTCCTCTCTCTCATTCTCTCTCTCTCCCTCCCTCTCTCTCTGCAGACTTTTGGAAATACAAACCCACAGGTGTCGGTTTTACAGCTGACCCCGACATCCCCTATATGCAGGGTGTCCCCCTCGCTGTGCTATGCGGCACACAACACTTCACAGTAGATAGTCAGATCACACATGTGCCAGGTATATGTATATCTACCCTAATAGGGTTACAGTGTATTATACTATTGTGAATATGTATGCCCGCAGCACTTCACAGTGGATAGCCAGATCACACATGTACCAGGTGCAAAATGTCATTATGTGTATGCATAGACTTTGTATTCATGGGTATCATTATATGATATATTTACAGGTGTCATTATCCTTCTCACCTAGGTTGGTGTGCCGACCCCAGTTCCTCTGAGGGTCAGTTTGGAGACTGTGACTCCGATAGAGTATTCTATGCCGGACTGGCTTCTTCTATTACAGGGTGGGTACTCTCTGTATGTGATGTAAATATGTATATATATGTTATACGTTCATTTAGATTGCTATGCCGGACTGGCATCATCCATCACAGGGTGAGTATCAAGTGGGTACATCGTGGCTATATCGTTAACTGTTCTTGAATAGCTGGAGCGAAGTATATACACGTTCAGTAAGTAAGCCAGAGTAATATAGTTATCAGGAAGTCCACGAGTATTTGAGTCAGACAATGCATAAATACCATGTATGAATATATAGTATTGTTGTGTTCTGACGTCAGCGAGCCCACCGTGTGCCCCTATGAGTCTGTGGACATTATGGAGAAAAGCCATACAGTCTCTATCAGACACAGGGTCAGCAGTCAGGTATACATAGGGTCATATATAGTATATGTCAGTGTATGTATGTATAGTAGCATGAGTAGAATGGTGTATACAGTATCAATCAGACACAGGGTCAGCAGTCAGGTATGTGTTGCACTGTATGATGGAGATATATATTGATATACACACATATTTCTATTTGAGAACCGTACTGTGTCTAGCAGGCACAGGGTCAGCAGTCAGGTATAGCTACTCTCTTATTGTTTACAACCAATATATACTAGGTATACATGACACTCTCTATGGTTGATATATGCGCACATGGAAGTCCATCAGAGACATATATATAAGGAAGTTACAGTCTCAACAATTACAACACCCATTATTGCTCACCGTCAGGTCTCAGAGGTCACCTTCCACAACCTAGAGCCAGTTGCTCTCCTTGGTGATGTTGTGTTGTTGCTAGTCTCTCTCTTTGGGTTCCAGACCCTGTTGGAGAGTGTCGCATCAGCAGTCAGGAGGTATATAATGTATTCCCTTTCTATTCATATGTATCTTGCCTCTCTTTGGGTTCCTGACACTGTTGGAGAGTGTGGCGTCGGCTGTCAGGAGGTATACCTAGTGACCCAATTTTGAGTTGATGCCAGCTGCATATCTAGAAATTGGGCACTAATCATTCTTATATGTGTAGGTATAATACATTCATGGCACTTTTACTTATGTGTTGTCTGAGAGTGGCATCAGCAGTCAGGAGGTATACATAATATTACCTTTCTATTCGTATATATCTTACGCTACTCTTGTTCTTCTGCCCTGGTGACTAACCCGACTAGATTGATGAAGATTAGAAAGGCCTCCCGACGCAAGAGGAGAGGGGGAGAGAGGGAGAGAAACAGAGCAAGGGAGGAGGCAACATATCCAGCAGAGAGAGTGCCTAGCCATATGATGGGTAGTGTGACTATGACCCCTAACCCCATGATGGGAGGGACAGCCGTTGGGCAGACAGGTGTATAATAGAGTTTCTGTGTACTTCCCAGCTCTTCGATGTTTTCAACATATTTGTGGTCTCGCTTTAAGCGAGTCGCTTACATTGTGGCCAGGACGCAGTAGCTATGGGCTTGTATGGTAGGAGTGTGAGTGTCATTGTGATGAAGTGGGAGCACAAGGAATCGAACCTCGATCCCTTTCCCTGGGTCAATCGTCCCCGTTTCCAACACTCCACCATCAACTTTGTACATGGTAAGTATATACAAAGCCGCAGGCGTGGGTTCGAACCGCGGGCGTTTGTCCCACAGAAAGGCGCTTTACCATTAAGCTATACCCCCAGTTTGAAAGGCAATGGTCATAAAAGTATGTATTATTTCACATCTGTTCTGATATACATATATCACCCATATACAATGTTTCGAGTGCCAGACCCAGGGGGCAGTCACTGTATATATTTTATATAGTCACTGTATACAGTATATACCACCTCTTCAGCTCCATCTATTTTTTACACGTATATCGTACACTCATACACTTAGAAATGACAATTCATATTCTTATCATACACACCAGCACTCAAGTACACTTAGGCACTCCTACACCACAGCACTGCAATACATCACTACCTCTCTTACTCAGTCACGTCGAATCTCTCCATCTCCCACACAAACTGAACCTATACCTTACTCTTACTCTCCTATACAGTTACAGTGACTCCCCCCCCCCCTCTCTCTCTCAGAGAGTGTCTTACACAGTCACGTCAAAGCTCTCCATCTCCCACACAAACTCAACCGGTAAGTCAGAGGCCTGGCTCTTGGCTGAACTGCCCGTGTCCTGTCGCCTGATGGGTGCACCTCCCTCACTCCCTATGCTACCCATACTTCCCATACTCCCTACACTGCCAATGCTACCACTCCCAGGCTTTACAGCGTTGTTGCCACGCCTCTCCTTGACCTGGGCATGAGAGGAATGAGATAGAATGCTACGAAGCAATACATATTAATCTATATACAGATTATGCGTAATAGTGTATTCCGATACTCTAGGATTCCTAGTATAACAATACTGTGAGAACCTTGCGATATATGTCTGATACCACATCCAGCCTCCACCACATTAGTATGACATTGGCTGCCCCGTTCCACCATATAATATATAGAGTATATATACTATAAAATATGAGTATTAGTCTAAATATACCTTGCGGTATATGTCAGAGACTACGTCCAGCCTCCACCACACCAATATGACATTGGCTGCCCCATTCCACCCATTGCCAAAGGAGTGGTAGAGGATCAACCACCAGGGAGGTTGAACTAAGGTAAGAAAAACGGATAGAGAGAGAGAGAGAGAGAGAGAAAGGTATAGATAATGAACCACCAGGGGAGCTAGTCTAGACATCAGTAATGTATATAGTATATATATTATCTTTCACTAGTGTCTTCAACACAATCACTTACCATGTTGGAGTATGCTCTGATTCAGCATGTATGTCCAGGGTACAATCAACACTATAAGAAATATTAGTGCACGAAATATATATACATGTACACATTATGAACATATGTACAATATCATGTTGACTTGTATATACTAGAGTACATACCGTGTTGTAACACATTCTGAGTCAGCATGTATGTCCAGGGCACAATCAACAGCAGGATGGTGGTGCCAGTGATGACGAGGAGGCGGCGGGAGGCACGAAGCTGAGGATAAAGTCAATGATACTCTGAAAGAAGTGACGTCATTATATAGAGGGAGGAGAGCGGAGAAGAGAAATGATATAAACAACAATGAAAACCTTGGCGTGTGAGGCCAGAGCCTGTCTGATCCTGAGGAGAGAGCCCACGAAGCAGTAGACACCTGGAGGGTTAGTATAACCATGAATTTCCCATCTATCTATCATGGGTCTGAGGAAATCTAGTCCTAGAAAGAGAGAGACATAGTCCTTACATGTGAGTGACAGCAGTGCGGCAGGCCAGATGAATGCCACGTTACGGAGCATGGACCAGTAGGAGTCAATGAAGCACCTGGTGATGAGAATAGTAATAGGATAATACAAAATGCATGTACTATTTACAATTATAGTAGTCGGACCATGGGCAAGTGACTGTCAATGACGAATAGTGTATATTATAGAATATGTTGAATATCTATAATATGAAGACATACCCATAGTATGACGCATCAGGTGTGACGTACTGGTGTGGACACTCAAACATGTCACCTGGCTCACAGGACCAGACCTGGGTGAATAAGGGTGTAGAGGGGGAGAGAGAGAGAGAGAGAGAGTGGTATACATACTAAACTTACCTCCCCAGCCAATAGAATGGATATGGCCCCTGTGATTGGGTATCCAAAGGACATGGCCAGGTATAGGGGTTGATACCTAGAGTCAGACAAATATACTAACACATATTTGTGCAGGGATTCACAGAAAGAGATTGGTTGGGTATCCAAGGACATGGCAAGGTAGAGGGGTTGGTATCTAGGGTCAGATAGGGGGGGACGGAGAGAAACAAACTAAGCACAGAACTCACTTTGGGTGGGCATTTGTGGTAGGTATGATTGATCTATAGACAGTATATGTGTGCCCTTGTGGTTGAACACAATGACGATTCAGACTATCATATATATCTATATCACTTGTGAATATATACATGTGTGTATAAACATCTACACTCACTTTGGGTGTGCCCTTGTTGTTGACCTGATTGACCTGTAGATCTCAACGGACATGCACGTGGCAACAGCTATAGACCTAGGGTGAGTATAATAGCATGGTATATTCATTGTATACCTGTAGTATATAGCATACATATATATAGATACATATGAATACTGGATCTCAATGGACATGCACGTGGCAACGGCGATGGAGCTGATGGTAAGGATATATAATCATATCGTATATTTTGGTATGGACATATGGACATGTACGTGGCCACATGGATACACCTATGGTTAGATGAGGATATTCCCACAGACATCCAGACACATCTATTAGGTAACTGGTATATCCGTTCACTATAGTATTAAAGAAAATAGTTAGTACACAGTACTCAAAGATGAAGTATATATGCCCTCACCCCAGGTGGAAAGCTTTGCCCCTAAATACTAACTATGCATAAATACGTATACATATCTACAATACCTACATGAATGTGTGATTATAATGTATGTTCAATTATATGTAATATACTAATAGTAGTACTCACCCCAGGTGGAATGCCTCTCCTCCTATGAACTGGGTGAAACAGGGGATCTTGAGACCTTGGTTAGTACAGAGAGATAGCCACAGATGAAGAGACTGCCACGATATGAACACCATAATATTCATACCTGAATCCCTTGTTCGCACGTGATGCGTATCGGCTCCAGAAGAAATATGACTAGACATTCAACTACATCATATAGTATATTTATACCTGAGTCCCTTGTTCTGATGAGTATGGGCTCCAGACTGTGCAGCATATCAACGATATTGAGCCAGAGCACCTAAGATTAAGAGGCCCACATATTAATTATACACTACTTCTTTTGGAAAAGAGGCCAGCACCTAGGTAACTAGATGAGAGAGAGAGCATCTGATAACCATACTTAGTATCAAGATAACACACTATATGTGAATTAACATACCATCCTGTTAGGCCACATGCTGCCTATCCTGTGATAAACCCTATATATATACAAGTATATATGAATACATGTATATGTGTGTGTGTATCATATAGTATATTCGAGATGTATATATCTTGACATATATTAGATATCTTACCATTCTGTTTGGCCACATGCTGCCTGTCCTGTGGTGGGGCAGGACCTGGAGTGAGGGAAAGATAGTGGTCATCAGGAAGAACTCAAGAATTAGAGAGATTCATGAGGGCAGAGAGAGAGATACCACACATAAAGACGGACATACCATATATACGTAGCATTTGGTGCATACATTCAAACATGGCATACATACTTTGTATATATAATTGGAACGTATACTCACCCACATATACATATATATAGTATAGTATATATACATATATATGAGTATATACATACCCACATGAACACTATGATGGACATGAGG
>BDIP01000340.1:2784-21054 GCA_003568945.1 Kipferlia bialata
GTATGTATGGTATATATGGTATATATGACCATGACACCCTGGACATGGCAGACTACAGATGGGACAGTAGGTACATATATATAGTATAGACACAGATATAATGTAGACAGTATATAAGGTATATATGGTATATATGGTATATATGGTATATATGACCTTGATGACACCCTGGACATGGCAGACTACAGATGGGATTGTAGGTGAGTATATACTGTGTAAAATATTAGTACTATTTATGACACCTAGTAACTAACCTCTAGGTTTGATGATGTTCCCCCCTGTGTGGGTGTCATGTGGAGCAGGGATGACCCGGCAATGTGTGTCATAGAGCACACGCACTCATCTAGAGTGGGACTGCTAGGTACACAGTTGTGTACTGTGTCTCTCTTCTTTTATCCCACCGCCTCTCCTCCCGTCTCTCATTCTCTCTTTTATCTCACTCTCTCTCCCCATCCCACCCCAGGTCCATCCACCCTCCATCTCGACCCCCCCTCGGAGGGTTATGTACCTGTCGGGGTTTATGGACTCACAGCTACTTGCATTAGGTACCTCCTCTCTCCCCCCCCCCTCGCTCTAAATTACACACTGTCTCTCCCATGTACTTCTTTCCTACGTTGCCCTCCATCTCTCTATCCCCGTACCCTTGGTGTGACGATGCCTCCCGTGACCCACCTGTCTCTATCCCTCTCTCTATCCCCTTATCCTCAGGTGTGACGATGCCTCCCGTGATCCCCTAGCCCCCAGACAGGACCACTTGCTAGAGGCATACCCTGCCCTGGTGTCTGAGATAGCAGAGTATCTTGATCAGGTATATACTACTACATATATATATTTATATATACGTATACCTATATTAGTACATCATCTACTGGAGGCATACCCTGCACTAGTCAGTGAGGTTGCAGAGTACTTGGACCATGTATAGACACACATACATCTTGTATCTTTTCAACCCTTGGCCCCTCACACCCTGTCACAAGGAGATCAACGCTCTCTGCATTAGTGTATATTGTATATATTTCTCTTATGTTTATGTTCCTTACTCCAGGCCCCTGACACCCTCTCTGAGGAGCTGTGCATTTCTCTCTCTCTCTCTCTCTCCCCCTCCCACCTTTCTCTGACACCAGGCCCCTGACACCCTGTCTGAGGAGCAGGGCTTCCTGGTAGGCACTGTACCCGGTCAGGATAGTGACACTGACAAGGATAAGGGGAGAGAGGGAAATGGTAGACGCACAGCCAATTCAAGGTATACAATACACTATATTCACACTAATTATGTACATGTACATTATGTATGTATCTAACCCCAGTGTCATAGGGACTGATGGGGATGGGTCTCTCTCTGACCATCTGGCCAATGCGATGCTCAGGGCACAGGAGCTAAACAATAAGTGGGTGGATAGTTAGTATATACTGTATATGTATTGTTTAAGTATATATATATATGTATTGATACCATCTGGCCAATGCGATGCTCAGGGCACAGGAGCTGAACAATAAGTATGTGAATATGGACTTCTGTATATGTATAGGTGTGAGAGATACTGCTTCATACAGTGTATTGCTGAGGGTACAGAAGCTCAATAATATGTGAGTTGTAAGTCACCCCCCGCTTATGTATATCAAACACACATTATTGTATGAATGTACCTAACCCTAGGCACCTGTGGCAGTTGGTTGCCAATAAGGCACTTAAGGCAGGGCAGCACAGACACGCCAGAGAGGCCTTCAGGAGGTTAGTATACATTGAGTGGTTCTTCAGGGTATTAGACACGCTAGAGGCGTTTTGGGGTGTCTATAGCAGGAATCAACCGTATGAATGATTACGTACCATACGTACTCTATGATCAACCTGAATGGCCAGAGACATTCCTAACCCTCAGAGCCGGTGACTTCTCCGGCTACTCCTTCTGTGTGTTCCTGACAAGACAGGTCAAGGACCAGGACGTGAGGTATGGAGAGGTTAATAGTTTAGTATCTACTCTACTTACTGTATGCATTCGTCTGACTCCCTAGGGAGGCTGAGCTCCGTGCCCACCTGGGTGACATTGGTCAGGCAGAGGCCACGCTCATAAAGGTATACAGACATATATATACATAGAGGGGGAGGGAGAGAGAGATTATGCATGGGGTGACATTGGACAGGCAGAGGCCCCGCTGATTAAGGTGGGTATATATAGAGAGTTAGTGTAAGTATATTGGGAGAGAGTAACCGAATACAGGGTAAAAGGGGTATATGTATATTCTATCAGTCTTAACCCAGGCCGGTAAGAACAATGCCCGTCTGAGGATGCTGGAGAGGTTTGGGAACTGGAGGGCCATCCTGGCTCACAAGGTGAGGACTATTACTTCTCTGCATTTCCGCCCTCTCTTTCTTCTGTCTTCCCTATTTTCACTACTAGTATTCATGATATATCCTTCTCTTGCTTCTTGCCTGTTCTTCTTATCTTCAGGATGCCTCTGAACGTGCATTCACATGGGCCAACCAGGTATGGGATATGTCTGCTATATGTTCTTGAAAGTTATTAGCGTGTAACTGTCAATGAGGACAGTGCCTACTTGTCCAGACATTTACATCAGTCTCTATAAGAATACGAAATACTACAGTATCATTTATGTATTTTATGCTATTTATATACAGTTATGGATATATTCTTAACTGTAAGGAGGCTGGTGCCTACTTCTCTCGACATGGCAAGCACACCCCTGCCCTGAGACACTACACAGCCACAGGAGACATATACAGCATAGGTACATCAAGCTAGCTTCTATATTTATTTCCCTGTGTGTGCGCATGTCTCTCTTTCTATCCCATATAACCTGGTTGCACCCTTATCTCCCTGTCTGCCTGTCTCTCTCTCTCTCTCTACACCCTTATTATCAGGCTGCACCCTCATCTCTCTGTCTGAGTGGGACCAACTGTCTACACTGATAGAGGACACTGAGCCACAAGGCAGAGAAGGCCAAAGGGCTATGGTACGGATACCCCACTATTTTATAGAGTATATATCCATCACCACTCATTTCTCCTATGTAATTTGCATGCCATTAACCCCCCAGGTCCAGTTGGGCGATAAGCTATGCCTGCACGGTGTGTCTAGTCTGGCTGTCAGGGCATATGAGAAGGGGGGGGAGACACAGAGAGCAGGTGTGCATATACTGTATGTGTATATATATCTATATTTATAGAGTATTTAATGTATACGTATGCATGTTTAACATACCTCACCCCAGTCTCCTATGCGGTTGCCAACCACTGTTACTCCCTGCTAGGGCCATTGCTCAGGAGGCACCCACAGGTATGTACACATACACATACACTAACAGTATCTACCCCTATGTATTACTGGGCTCTGGTGTCCATCTACCCACACTCACCCCCTCAGACTGCTGCCCTGCTGAGGCCTGGTCTACTGGCAAGGGCGGAGGAGCAGGTATAGATATATATATATATATATATAGAGAGAGAGAGAGAGAGAGAGAGAGAAATGATTAGCCAAGGCGGAGGAACAGGTACATTCTCATATATGTACATATATATATAGAGAGAGCAAGGGCTGAGGAACAGGTACAGATATTGATGTATATATACATATACTATTAATTACGCCATATATATTGTATATATTAGTTCCGCGTTTCTTCACATACCTTACCCCAGCTCTCTGCGGTGTGTCCGTAGTCTCTGTTGACACCCCATATGTAATATATTTACATATATATGTGTGTGCATATATATTTATGTCTAACCCCAGGTCTCTGCTGTCTCCGTTGTCTCTGGTGTTGACACCCACCCCTCTGTACTGGAGGGCATCACACTCATGCACGCCCTGGGGGCACACGACAGGTAGTGTGTATGTTATATATATGTTATGTATATATATTCTGTATAGTGTATGTACTGGAGGGCATCACACTCATGCACGCACTGGGGGCACACGACAGGTAGTGTGTATGTTATATATATGTAATGTATATATATTCTGTACAGTGTATGTACTGGAGGGCATCACACTCATGCACACACTGGGGGCACACGCCAGGTATATACACTATATACAGTTGATAACCATATGTGTGATGCTCCTATATTCTACTTTATAACATTGTCTTACTCCGCAGGATATGCACCACTGCGTACCGCTCTGCCATCCGGTGTGGATCCTCTCTCTCCACCCTCACCCCCCTTGCCCTAGGGTTGGGTGACGCCTCTCCCCCCTCCCCCTCCCCCCGTCGCTCCCCATCCCCACCCCCTCTTCCCCGTGTACCTGGGTCCCAACCCCCCACACCGCGTAACAATAAGAGCAGGAGGGGTAAGAGCAAGGGTAAGGAGAAGGATAAGGGCAGCAACCCACGAGCCATGGCGCGTAGCACTAGTGTACCCACCCCTGAGCTCTATATAGAGACTGGAGACAGTGACAGCATCAGCCCCACCCCTACCCCACCTATATCCCCCTCTGATAGAGTGGTGTCATGTTTCGAGAGGTGCCACCAGCTGTTGGTGCTGGCATACACCCATGCACTCCAGAGGAGGGTGGATACTGAGGAGGGGGATGCTCTATCTGCTGCTATGCAGGAGGGAGAGGTGGACAGGGGGTATGTACCCACAGACACTGTGTTCAGGGCACTCTTTAGAGTCACACTGGTGGCACAGGCACTTAGATGCATAGAGGTGAGTAGTTTTGTATACTGTATATATTCTGTATATATATATATTACTGTATTATATCAATAGTATAAGTAATTCTGGTGGCACAGGCACTCAGATGCATAGGGGTGAGTGAATGTACTATACTATATGTATGTGTATTAATGTACTTATATATATGTGTGTGTATTACTATGTCATACCCATATGGATATTGGTACCCTAGTGGCATAGGCACTCAGATGCATACGGGTGGGTGGTGTGCACATATGCATTTCAAGTTGTCATATAGTACCGGGATATACAAGTATCTAGACACCTCTCACCCTCAGTCTGGTGACTATGATAGTGCCCTCCAACTATCATGCTCTGTCGTGTTCCCATTCGGATTGGCACACGAACCAGAGGTAGGAGTGTACACACTGTATGTGTAAAGGGTATATACAACCTGTCGCCGAGTAGTTCATGATACTCATCTTGTATTCTTACTTAATAATGAGTATGCATATACCCACCATAACCCCAGGGTGACATCCTAGACTATGACCATGAGACAGCATTTCTATATTGTATATGTATTGTATTGTATTGTATGTGAATATATAATTGTTGTATTGAGTATATATCAATAATATTCTTAACACCAGGGTGACATCCTAGACTATGACCATGAGTCAGCATTTATATTGTATTGTATGTGTATATATTGAATTGTTTCATTAAGTGAATATAGTTTTTAGTCCTAACCCCAGGGTGACATCCTAGACTATGACCATGGGACATACATATCTTACTCTTCCTTCTTTTCTTACTTGCTGGGATCACCTAGATGCATTAGTGCATATACTTGTATTGATGTGTAATACATATATCTAACACCAGGGTGACATCCTGGACTATGACCATGATACAGACTTATACATTTACTCAGAATACTGAATGTATATATGCAGTATATATTCATGTACTCAGTATGTAGAAACACTAGTTATATGTAACCCCAGGGTGACATCCTGGACTATGACCATGAGTCAGACACACCCATCAGTGGCAAGGCATCCCACATGCCAAGCACCAGGTACTCGATGCATACATGTGTTGTGTATACTTGTATGTTTATGGCGGACTAGGTATAGTGGTGTGGGGGATGTTCTACGTCGCACTGATCCATTCAATGTCCCATACTTTTGAGTATAGAAACACAGATTAATCGATTGGTATGTATGTATCCTGACCCTTTAGACATGGACCATGCCCTGGCCAGACTTGTCATGTCAGACATATACTATATACTATTATACTATTATATATATATATATATATATTTATATATATATTACATATATATGTACTATGATATTATACTAACCCTCAGAGACATGGACCATGCCCTGGCCAGACTTGTCTTACCTGTATATATGTACATATACTATTGTATTGATATATACACACATTCTTACCCTCAGAGACATGGACCATGCCCTGGCCAGACTTGTCCTACCTGTAGTGGCCACATCAGCCCTGTCAGTCAACAACATGCACATAGGTATTCATATATTAAGTGTACATATATACAGTGTGTGTATATATATATATATACAAATATATATATATAGATATATATATATGTGTGTAGTGGACATATCAGCCCTGTCAGATGGCACACGCACTTGTAAGTTGGTTACGTCTAACTATTTAGCCTTCTTATTGGGATGTCTTTCTTACTGACACAGCCTCTGATGCACTGACCTTGCTGGATATGATGCAAGATACATATGTGCGTATGATACATATATATACATATATATACATTCACCTTAGTCTCTATCTTAAATACTGACACAGCCTCTGACGCCCTCACCCTCCTTGAGTACCACCCTGCCTTTACTGAGGAGGAACAGAAACAATTCCAGAGGCTGGGATATCAGCTGTTCAGCAGGTACTCCACACTAATATATGTGTGTGTATTCTATTTGCATTATGTCACAAACAGTTCTGTCTCTGTCTCTGTATATGTATACTATATATTATGTGTCTGCTATGTGTATGATAGTTTTCTACATATTCTCCATATATGCATTCAATCACGGACACCTAACCCCAGGGCCACCGTCCCCCCCTATGTCTCCTCTGATAGAGACTCCTTCCAGTGCCCAAAGTGTGATAGTCCCATACCAGCTGTGGGTACGATCTCTATCTCTCTCTCTCTCATTCTCTGGGTGTGTATATGTGTCTGTCTATCTGACTCTCAGGCCATGTCTGCAAGGAGTGTCTGTCTGCTGTGCCCCCCCCCCCCCTACTCTCTCTATGTCTCTATGTATATGAGAATATCTCTATATATCAATTGATGATCTCTCTCATTCTTAGGCCATGTCTGTAAGGAGTGTCTGTCTGCTGTGCCTCTGTGTGCACTCAGTGGTCACCCTATTCTCAAGGTAGAGTATAGTATATGTATATAGAGGATATATAGGATGTATAGCATATATGTTGTGTCAGTAAGACTAATTTGCACTTAGTGGTCACCCTATACTCAAGGTAGGATGCCGTGTATATACTAATATGCCTCACCATGGTACCAGTCCTTCCTACAGTGCATATTCAGATACAGTATATATATATGTATATGTGTGTCCTGACATTCCAACATCAGTCCTTCCTGCAGTGCTTTTATTCATTGTCAGTGAATGTATTGTATATATGTATATGTACTCATTGCCAGGATCAGTCCTTCCTACAGTGCACCAGGTGTAGGTGCTGTGTGTTAGAGACAGGGAGGTATGTAGGATCAGTCTACATTTACATTCAGTATAGGGTCGAGAAGTGTATCTTCTCCATGAATTTCCTAATCATACATCCTTAGACAGAGTGACAGTGAAAAGTATCATAGTGTTAGTACAATACTGAGAGTCATGGTGTTCATTCCGTCTCGCTCAACGTCACTGTGTGTGTCTCTACTCACTCTAGGCTGGTATCTAGGCAGAGTGACCGAATAGCGTCTAGGCAGAGTGACAGGGACGAGGGTGTGATAGCTAGTGATGCCCCTACCCCCTTATCAGCCCCTACCCCCTTGTGTCCAGTCTGCCATGGAGTAGGTATATATATCCATATATGTAAATATATGTATAGATTATAAACTTATAGATTATAAACTCATACCATCTCTCTCTATCCACTCCCTTGTGTCCAGTCTGCCTTGGAGTAGGTACATACACTGTGTAGTGTATAGAGGATATATATGTATATATGACTGATATGACTGTGTACTTATTATGCACACTCCATTCCCACTCTAGGCACCTCCTCTCTGGCGACTACTCTCTCTCTCTCTCTCTCTCTCTCTCTTCTATTTGGTAGTTATTTCACTTAATAGGTATATCCTCACCCCAGGCACCTTCTTGTCTGGCGACTATTCTGCACTCGATGGGTCAGCATACGGGTGGGAGCCCCTATAGGCAGTGGTGACTACCCAAGACTAGTTAGGACTTGTCGTGACTGGGATTCAAAAGCCAGTGCCAGTGTGTGTGTGTGTGTTTGTGTTGTGTTTGGCGTCTGTATTGTATTATTGTATTGTGTGGGGTGTTTCCCTTCGCAAGCCGGTGTTATCACCTTGTGTGTGATCGTCTATCCAAATAGATGTATCACAGAGTATACGTGTGTCGATATTGATAAGTTGTGTGTTGATGTCGGTTCAGGTATGTATATTGTAGTATACAATTACACATTTCACATCCCTTGAACTCTCAGTCTCTATTTAAACATACAACGGAGTGGTCAGGTATGCCCCACTCACTCACACACTCTCTCTCTCCACCTACACCCCTTAAACAGCAAGGATGTTCTCAAGCTGGGACTTGAGCTGGGCAACCTGGGGGTGAGGGAGTATGCAGTCAATTATAGAGTATACATGTATACTTCTTTCTCTACCCACGTCTATGCACTTAAATACCTGCTTCTTGAGGAATACCACCTCCTCGGCGTCTCTCTCTTTCTCTCTCTCTTTCTCTCTCTCTCTCTCTCTCTCTCTCTCTCTCTCCATACCACAATATATACACACACATATATGTCTGTCTATCAGTACAAATAACTGAAAATATACATGCTTCTTGAAGAACACCACCTCCTCGGCATGGCTCTCTCTCTCTCTCTCTCTCTCTCTCTTAACATGTATATACATATATATACATATATATATACATATACATTCCTGCTTCTTGAGGAATACGACCTCCTCGGCGTCTCTCTCTCTCTCTATCTCTCTCTCTCTATACATATATATACATATCTATACATACATACACACACACATATATATATATGTGTACATACCTGCTTCTTGAGGAACACCACCTCCTCGGCGTGTCTCTTCTCCTCAATGGCACGGCGGTCAGCCTCGTACCTGGGGGTGAGGGTGTATGTGTAAATAGAAACAGACTATTATAGTATACAGAGCATACACACCTCTCGAGTGTATCAAGCCTGGCCTTGTACTCTGCCACCTGCTGCAGCAGCTGCTCGTTCTCTCCCTCCAGGGTGATGATCCTGTCCTTCATCTCGGCCTTGCCCTGCTCCACTAGTGTGAGGCATGGTACATATAACTGTATATGTACACATAAATATATATATATATATAGAGAGAGAGAGAGAGAGAGAGAGTATGATCCTGTCCTTCATCTCGGCCTTGCCCTGCTCGAATAGTGTAAGGAATGCATATCCACAGGATATATATATCATACATCAATAGATTGATTTCCATTCTTTCGAATAAACGGGGGGGGGGGGGGGGGGGGGGGGGGGGGGAAAAGAAAGGGAGGGCACTGTGATGTGCCCCTCCTTCTGGACCAATCTGCCTGTGGAGACAGACAACATATACCAGACGCTGGGGGAGGCCACAATCACACTCACAGACCTAGGTATCTATGTATATGTATGGATATACATGTTGAGTAGTGGTGCCTCACCCCCAGGGTCCGAGTTAGATGGGGACGATGTGATGCTGATACCCCTGGATGACCCATCCTGTGCTGCTAGGTATGGTGGTAAATGCATATACGTATTCACAAGTGGAATGAATTGTATACGACTCATTGTTGTCTGGGTTATGCTTGTCTGCATGTGGAGTAGAGATAACCTGACCCCCAGTGGCACCTGCCCCTCTCTTTCTGATGCTGTCAGTGGGGACTACACAGTGGGGCCCATGGAAGGTGGGTGTACTGACCACTCCTATAGTATTCGTCGTATGAACTATGGTGGGTCATACTAAGTAGTACTAGTTCTACCCCCCAGGTTCCCTCCTTCCCAAGGGCTATCTTGTGACCTCTGCCGTGCCTGCCCTAGTGGAAGTGGGGTCACCCATCACAGAGATACCAACACGCATAGCGGTCGAGGTAAGGGGGGAGTATGTATCCATGTATACTCTCTAGTATTACTGGGCAAGTATATTCAGAAGATCATCCTTTCACTATGTATGACTTCTGAGTATACCCTCCATTACACCCCCCCCCCCTCACCCAGGACCTGACCACCTTGATCTGTCTATGAATGAATGGGTGATATAAATATAAGTGTGTGTGAATATGTGTGCAGTACTACGTATTATACTATATAGCTCTGAATATCCCCCTCACCTCCCAGGACCTGACCACCTTCGACCTGTCCATGCCCACTGTGGAGGGTGTCATCAGTGCACTCACAAGCTCAGTGGACACAGTGATCTCTAGATACACAGAGATACTCAGGTACAAGACATACACAACCCGCACCCCCCCCCCCCTTCTTCTCTTTCCCTATGTTAGTATATACCTAGTAGTGCTCTGCCTCACCCCCCAGCATCCCCCTGTGGCAGGAGGTTGGTGTCTTCACCCTGTCTGCCCTGCCTGGGTGGAAGGCCAGGACCATCATCGCCGAGGACAGCGTGGTGCTAGCCACCAGTGCCCTGTGGGTAGGGGGCATGGGTATCATGGGGGTCATGGTACTGGCACTGGTGGTGGGGGTGTTCAGGTACGTACATGCATATCATAACCTGTGTGTATCTCTAGACTCTCTAACTGGTATGAGTGTGATTGTATATATACTAACCCCCCAGGGTGTGTGTCTCCAGAGGTGTTGTGTCCAGACTGCTCAAGAGAGAGAGGCCAGTGGATGTCAGGCTGGGCAGAGTGGCAGTCACACACACAACGGGAGAGAGGTATACATGGATAGCACTATAAAGTCCCCTGCTAGATATATATGTGTGTATGTTTTGCATAATGGTATATATATATGAGTGCAGTATCACCCCCTCACCCCAGGCTGACTGTCAAACAGCCCAAGAAGCCAGTGGAGGCCATATCGTCAGATGTACAGAAGGCGGCTCAGAGCCACATTGTAAAGCTTGAGAATGACTTCTAGACAACTATTACAACTACTGGTAGAGATAGACTGAGGAAACGAATAGATCTATTAAACCACAATGGATACTATAGACTGTGTCAAGGAGACACGAACACGGGTAGATATATATATGCAGACACATATACAGACAGTACTGCTACACGTAGAATAGGTGGGGCCCTGGGGTATGTATACTAGTACACCCAGCGTCAGCCACACAACAAGCATGTATATATAACAGATATACACGCGGACACACAAGAACGACGAGGGAACCAAACGAAGTGACAAGGATCAGGGGAAGGAAGGGCCCTGATACATACTCTCTCTCTCTCTCTCTCTCTCTCTCTCTAGTAAGGGAGAGAGGCACAGGATGAGGGAGGCTAACAGAAACAACACAACACAAGGGGTGGGGGACACAGACACGTCCATCACTGTACAAACAGATACAGGCTACAGACTATACAACAGTCTCAGGTGGTGTCTCTCCCTCTCATCTCCTGTTGGCGCCTCCCTTGGGCAGGGCGGAGGGGGGTCTCTTCTTGGAGCCTCAGAGTGAGTGGGATACATCATAAAGAGAGAGGGATAGAAGAATGGAGAGAGAGAGATGGCAACCACACTCACTTCTCTTCTTCTTCTTGTCCTTGTCGTCTGCCTGTCTCTTCTTGGGCTTCCTCCTGGGGGGTTAGATATACAGTGAAAGCCAGTACGGAATATATAGAGAGAGGGGGGGAGAGAGAGAGAGTCCTACCTCCAGTCATCCTCATCTCCACAACTGTCATCATCGCTGTCGTGCATCTCGCTCTCCTCCTCTCCTGGCACACCTGGGTGTCAACAAAAGGGTGTAGAGGGAGAGAGAGAGAGAGTATGTAGTACCTAGGTCGATGTCTGGTGCAGTGAATGTCTTCCTGGTCACTGTCACTATGCACTGGGGGGTGGTCAGATACACCTGGGCAAGGGCAGTGCCATTAGTGACATCAAAGAGCCTGGGGGGTGAGCACTAGAGAGAGAGAGGGAGAGAGAGAGATACACTAGCTATATATCTACCTGAGGTATCCGTCGAGGCCGCATGTGGCGAACATGGGCTCTCCCTCGAGGTTGGACACACAGAGCACTGTGCCTGCGATGCCCCTGTATCTCTTGCACAGCTTGTTGGAGAGGAGGGACAGGGACCAGAGCTGACCCAGAGAGTTGGACACAATGACAAAGCCTGCCTTGAGGGTGTTCCTACCACGCTTGGACATGGACTGCACGGGCCTGGGGTGAGGGGGGTGGGGGGGGGGGGGATATGTATATATATAGAGAGAGAGAGAGAGAGACAGAGAGTGGGTGATGCACTCACTTTGGGGCCTTGTCCTGTGCCCTCATGTCCAGGGAGGGCGAGAGGGCGGAGAGGGGAGGGGGGAGCACACACATGTACTGGACCTGCAGAGTCAGATCACCACAGTCAGAGAGAGAGCGTGTGTGTATGGAGAGGGGTATGCACATACATACACACCTGCCCGTCCTCAAATGCCCTGACCCTGGCCGTCTGCTTCCTCTCCCTCTTCTCCCTCTGCTTCACAGCCTCTCTCTCCTCATCCTCAAGGGTAGTGTCCTTGGCCTTGTCGGTGCCCTCCAGGGAGGTCAGCCTGGGGGTGAGGCCAAGGGGTAGGCAAGAGGGAAATGTATAAACAGATATACACAGAGATATGTATACAGAGAAAGCAGCAAATCACACCTGTATCTGGTGAGGTTGCCAGTGTCGTCTCCCACAATGACACCCAGTGCCTTCTGCTCGGCCTCTCTCCACACAGTGGCAGCTGGGGGTGGGGGGGATGCGTGTATACACATATACACATACATATATATAGAGAGAGAGAGACTGCATAAATACTATAGTATGCATACCTGTGATTCTGAAGAGGGGCTGCATGTTGAGTGCGTCCTCGGGGGGTGGGGCGGCACCCCTCCAGACAAGCTTGCCCGGAGTGGCCTCGGCCTCAGTCTCAGTCTCAGTCTCAGTCTTGGTCTTGGCCTCTGCCCTGGGGGACCTGGGAGTTAGGGGGTATTGGGTGATGATATGTTACTTGCACATATATATAGAGAGAGAGATACATATATACATTAATAGATAGATAGATGCCCTGGGGAGTGAGGGACAGGGGAACACATATAATAGTGTATATATATAAATATATATATATAAAATATAGTGTATATATATAGAGAGAGAACGGGTGTGAGAGCCGTCCATACCTGGGGTGGCTGAGGATGCGGGGTGGCTGCTTCATGCCAGCAACAAGGGTGTAGATGTTGTCCTGGGGGTGAGCAAAGGAGAGGAATACACGGACTTGATGATCTTGTGTGACCACCCACGTACATACTACACATCACTAAACCATGCGCATTATGCATATATATACATAACACACCTTGATGACCTGGGGGTCTGTGCCCTCGGCAAAGAGGTCGGCAGAGGGCTCAACGACCTGGAGGTCAGAACAATAGCATGGGAGTGTGCTATACAATAACTATATATATATTCATAATCATCACCCACCTGCGCGCACTCGAGCTGTGCCCTCTCCCCGTTGGGCCTCTGTGTGACAGGCAGTGCAAAGGGGATGTGGAACACAAGCTCCCCCATGCCACTATCATTAGATGTAGAGGGGGCAGGGGCACCCTCGGGAACACCCAGGTCCATGTCGTCTGAGGACTCGTCTGAGGTAAGGGGGAGGATAGTATATATAATAATAAAGAGAGAGAGAGAGTAGTGTAGTATGTATGCTCCTGTACCTGCATCGTCTGCTGTACTGGGGCGCTTGACGCTGACCTCGTATCTGGATGTGCCTGCCAGGGCCACTATGCCTGTGTCCAACCAGTCGAGCCCAGACACCTTGATGCAGTCCTGGGGGTGAGGTAGATGGGCATATATATATGTACATCTATGTATATACAGAGAGAGAAATATAACCTTGATGCAGTCCTAGGGGGGTGAGGGGGAGAAGGGAGGGGGAGATGGTATACATATATATAGAGAGAGAGAGAGAGACAGAGAGAGAGTGTATGTGTACCTTTGCCCTGCCGCTCTTGGCCGTCACCCCCACCTGGGGCACCTCTCCCAGGGCCACCACCTCATACCCACCACCCATGGAGAACTGGTGCACATGGTCCTCACCTAGGGGTCAGATAGGTAGATGGGTATACAGGTAAGAGAGGCGTGGACTAGGTGGACATCAACGACAATCAGCGTGGCTTATACATGGAAGAATAGTAGATGCATGGGTGAATATAAGTATAAGTATGCTGATGTTAGCGTCGCTAAGTACAGTAGGATATACAAGATACAGCAGTGTATGGAGGCAGTAACAGTGGATCACGTAGTTGAAATGTGAAAGAACCAAATATGTAACGCACAAAATAGACATCGAGGACAAGTGAAAATAGAGATACTGTGGGGTAAATGCATAAGGGTGTACTGCTAACCATCAGATACAGTCAAAGACAGAATGACAGGAGTATATCTGGATCAACAAGATGATTGGGTGATATATCGATGACGGTAAGAACAACAGTACCACACAACAATCAATGGTATAAGGTGGCATAGCACACTAGCAATGTAGTAGGGGTACATACATCCCTAATTGCAAATGTATGAGCAAGTCATAGAGTCACACAACTGAAATATGTTGAAAACAGTAAACCATCACAAGCGATATCCAAGCCACCAGTGAGTTGCACCGACATCCCCAACACCCGCGGCCCCCATACAAGCTCATATACCCACCGTATCCCCTACAGCAAGAGAGATATCAATGACCGAAAATGTCAGAAACAGTGTAGATATGCAAATAATACGTGGCCTCAATGGCCAGTGCTAAGTATGGTATAGTACGTCCCACCTGTGCCGTCGAACTCGAGCTGGCCTGGGAGGGAGTAGAGCACAAGGTGACCGCTCTGGTACCCGGCCACAAACTCAAAGAGGTCGGAGTCGTTGCTGGGGTTGAGGGCAATGGCACACACGGGGTTGGGCTTCATCCTGGTGGGGGGCGGGATCTTGATGGCGGTGGCATTGGTGAAGCACTGGAGGAAGGGGAACGTAACTGGGGTGAGTGGCGGCTGAAGATTTGCAGATGCGATCGGGTCAGTGTCACTTGAAAATCTGCCGAAATTTACCGTCTCGCTATGCATACGTACCGCGGATGTTGCCGATCTCGTCACCAACGAGACAGCACACGGCGGAAGAGTCGGAACCAGCAGTCATTTAAGTCTAAGTCTCTCGAAAGAGACAGTTGAGTGGGAGTCTATTTTTGACACAAACCCTTTTCTCACATTGTCAGGCTGCGGCAGTCTGACTGCCAGCAGTGTTGGTTGATACTCACGATAACCCCACCACAATCATCTCCATCCGAATAATACATTTATGCATCACACCGCAGTGACGATGCTCGCCATCAAAAGACGAAGGAATACACAATCTCTCACTCACACACTCTCTTTCCGCTAGGGGCGGCAGAAGCAACCAAACTCAATACACAAAACAAATCCTTACAGCACTCTCACCAGACTCCCTCTCTCTCTCTCTCTCTCTCTCTCTCTCTCTCCCTGGTTGCTCAAACTGGCAAAGAACTCTATCGTACAACCTACCAACTGGACCACACTGTATGTCCACCATCACACACACTCTCTCTCTCACTGTATGTGTGTGTCTAGTCCAGAGTCATGGGCTGAGACACACAGGGACTGGTGATTCCGTCCTGTGTTGGGGAGGAGTACAATACAAAAATAGGAACACCAAATATTGAGTGTATATATGTGACATGTACCTGTCCTGACTGGCTGCCTGATGACTCCTCATCCAGAAGAGTGCTGTCGGCATGGGCCTGCTGCGGGTCAGAGTGGTAAGACAACACATGAGGGAGAGAGATACAGGGTCTATATACCTTGAGGAAATACACCATGAGAGAATATATGGTATACACACATAGTATAAAACTGCAAATACTGTACCCACCTTCAAGGGGCTGGGCACCACCACGCCCTGTATGAGTGATGGCTCGTCTGAGGCAGAGTCCTCGTACAGACCAGGGCTCTGATGGACAGGGGACACAGAGTGGGAGTGGGACCCTCGGACATTGTAGGGGACGGGGGAGACAGAGTTGGAGCGGGAGCCTGGGGGTAGAGAGAGGGGGGATGAACCCGTGAATGTACTAGAGTGACGGGGCTAGGCATGGCTGGAGACAGAAGGTGAATTAAGGTTCTCAGAGGGTGGGTTGGGAAGAGTAAAGAGTACAATACCTGATCTGGACTTGACTGATCTGCCGGAGTGGTATGGTCTGATCCTGGGGGTGAGGGGGAGAGAGAGGGATTACAGGAGACAACACCCATTCAGAAGACTCTAACACAAGTAGGTCTGTGCTCTTCCACCATGTCTGAGTGCTGCATCCATCCATCTCACTCAATGCACTGACTGCTACATTGTCATAAGTATACATACAACACTATACCTGTCCACCATGTCTGACAGCTCTGCATCCCTCTCTCCCTATCCATAAAACCAATGTTATATATATACACTCATATATATACAACACTGTACCTGTCCACCATGTCTGACAGCTCTGCATCACTGACAAATGCCCCCTCTCTCTCGTTGAAGAGGGACTCCTCCTCCAGCAGACGCCGCACATTGCTCTTACTGGGGTGAGGCAGTGGAGACCACACAAAGAGGGAGAGAGGGAGGTTATGAATTACAAGCTCACACGTTGAAGAAGAGATACCTAAGGGGAGATACCTAAGGGGAGAATATACATCAGCAAGAGACCGTATACTATATGAGAGACACCACCCGATGATACCAACTACTACACATGGGAAACACGGCTACATATGGTCTGGATATGTCGACATACCACCTCTCTGGCTGGTACCCCCTCCTTACTTGTAGACCATATCACCAATAGTATCATAATAATCCAAAGCCAAGTAGACACATTACCCTTACCTCCTCTGGTGCCGTCTCCTCTTATAGTACACCAATAGTATATAGTAGACTATAGAAACCCCAAGACCATTCTGTTAAACACTATAGAGATGCAGATACATCACCCACCTCCTCTGGTGCCCCCTCCGTCTGGGTGTGAAGTCTGCCATGTGGATGGATGGGTCAAGGTCAAGGAGGGACACGGTACTGGGCTGGTCGGCCCTCTCCCTCGCTCTCTCGGCCTCTCTGGGGGTGAGATGCTGCAGGATATATACCCATATACTATCACAGACTGTGATCATGGCAGCATATCAGAGTGCCAACACAGAGCTATGGAAGAGAGATACGTGTGAAAAGAAGGCGTGGTATACAGTATGTCCATATAACTCAGAGCTGCCGGTACACACCCATACGACTATAGAGGAATACGCAATCTCAAGCAAGTATCATCAATCCACATGAATAACCCCCAACAACACCGAATCAGACCACAATACAGACTACATCTCCCCGCCCATACATGAGTGTGTATGTCGACATATACACTAACCTTTGGGACTCTGTGGATCCCATCTGGCTAGGGAACATAGACACGGACACAGGCTGGTACACAGGACAAGGGACGCAGATTACAGGTAGATGATTCAGTTTCACGGTACAGGACGTCTCTACAGTATGCAATAAGGCACCCTCAACAGTAGGTTGTATGTGCTATGAGATAGAGACACCACAGGACACGATTGACATTGAAATGTTGGGATTCTCGGTACAAAGGGTCTAGCAAACAAAAAGATCAACGCCTTGCGGCCTTGGTCCTTTCAGTGCACAGTCTTATATACTACATCGGGACCCATTGCTGTATCTCTGTTCTGAATGATACTGGCAGGCATCAAGGATCCGTCCTCGGTCGGATTCCAGGTGTGTGGTGTGTTGGGTAACGGTCAGCATAAGTGGCGTCTCAATGTCTATTGTTCTGTCTCTACATAGGTCACCGAGAACAATTGGTTCGTCTTATGCTTAGTGATTAATGGGGTGCACCTCTGAAATATATTGGCTGTATTCGACGGTGTTTACGGTCACGGTGTCGATGTTTAGTGTGAGGGTCAGATACACTGAGCTTCACTCCCTCCCTCTCACCTAGGTATGCCTGCTCGTCTGCCTGAGTCTGATGCTGTTTGGCAACTACTGGAGCTATGACACCCCAACAGGTACTCTCTCTCTCTATTTGTGTCCTCTCTCTCTCTCTCTCTCTCTCTCTCTCTCTCTCTCTCTATATATATATATA
>BDIP01000341.1:0-21050 GCA_003568945.1 Kipferlia bialata
CAATATACTCCACCATATACAAATGGGGTGGGTGGGTCTTCATGGTCATGTCAGAACCGGACTCAAGCAAGGTACAAGCTATATATATTTACACTACACTATATACTATATACTACACTATTTACTATTTACTATATACTATACTATTTGCTATTTACTATACTATATACTCATGGGGTGGGTGGTCTTCATGGTCATGTCAGACCCTGACTCGGGCGAGGTGGGGGTATATTGATATACTATATACTATATATACTACTATACTTTACATACTCCTGGGAAGGTTGGTGTTTGATATACTCCGTCTCTATCTCGCTCACTACGAGCCCCAGTGGATACATCTGTCTCTATTCCTCTATACATACCTATTCTCTCTCTCACCCCAGGTGATGCTGAAGGAGTGGGACGAGAACAACCTGGAGTGGGACCTCGTTGACGATACCCTTCTGTCCGATGATCGGTTCACAGACCTGGGGGGGTCTGGTGAGTAGTATTTGTAGTATGGCAGTGTCGGTATCACCAGGAGACACGAACAGTGGAGAGATGTGGTGATTCCCCCTCACCCCCTATCCTCACCCCCAGTGGCTATTGGCTGGCCCGGGTGGTACGGCTACTACGCCTTTACCGCGTACTACCTGGACTACCTGATGATCGCTGCATACAACACATGGCCAGGTAGGAACCATGTGTGTATCAGTATCTATACTGATACTAATACGATTACCTGGGCCAATTACTGGGACTACTACACACACACCTCTGACGCTAGGCAAGACCACCCCTGACACTTCTGTTCCCGACGGATTCGTGTGTGCGTCCATGAAGCCTAGGATATCACTCGGAGGTACAGCCTACTCCATAGCGGCCATAGTATTTACAAATGCACAAGATATTCGTATCGTCCCTAACTACACCCTTCTCTCACCTACAGGATCCTATCTGGCCCTCACTGGCGGAGAGGACAGTTACGCCTATGTCATCGACCTCAGTGACACAGGTAGGGATATAGCTCTCTCTGTTGCTACACCGTCCTCTACACCTTCCTCTACCACTTTCCTTACCTCCAGAGGCTGAGTGGCAGCGTCTCTACTGCTCCACAGGAACCGTGACAGACGTTGTGGTGTACGAATTGGATCTGGACCAGTGGCCGAAGTACAACATTGGGCTGGGCCTGGTGTCAGATGACAGTCCAGACATGAACGGGGATATCACAGGTATGTATATGTGTATGTGTGTGCATGTATATACGGTGATATCATAGGTGCCGCCACATCATCCATCCATATACAATAGAGCATGTATACATATATATATCTCACTCGCAGGCACCATCACGATGTACGAGTACTCCAAGGAGTCAACTCCTTTGTATATATACATCTATCTATATATGTACAGATATATGATATGTAGGTAGGCATGCATTCCTAACCCCCAGGCACCATCACCATGTATGAGTACTCCAAGGAGTCAGCCACCCACGACGATGGGTTTGTCTACAAGTCAACTGTCTATGGCCCTGCAGACGCCTTCCCTAACGGGGTATGTACCCCCCTCTCACTCTCTCTTTAGTCTTCCACCCCTTTCTCACTCAGGATCAGACGTCTGGAATAGCTGCCTGTGAGTTTGTTGACATGAAGAATGAGTACATGACATGTACCTACGCAGATGGACAGAACGGACCAGCCCTCACGTGAGTACTCTCCTTCGTTCTCTCCCCCCTCCTCTCTCTCTTGCTTATTCTCAGATACCACTATATATATATGTGTATATATATATATGCTTACTCCCAGATACCACTAGTACTATGATATATATATATATATATGCTTACTCCCAGATACCACTATGAGGATGCCAACGGAGACTATGAGGCAGACGATACGGGAGGCCAGTCATACGTCCTGCAGCATGTGGACTACCCCTTCAGTGTACGTATATATATCTCTCTCATACTACCCTTCGCCGCTCTTTTCTTATAGGTACTCTACATATACTTGCGGTATACGTGGATGGCCAGACCACTTTTGATTAGATATCTCCCTCTCTTTCTATCTTGCTCCTACGCTACCCCCTATTCCCTGTGCTCTTAGTCAGGTTACTTGTACATACTCACTATGTCTTATACCCATCTAATGCCCAACTTATACCCCCCTTATACCCAACTTATACCCCCGTTATACCCACCTTATGCCCAGGGTACCCAGGATACCTTTGCCGGAGATGTGGCGAGACTCCATGAGTACACGTTTGTCGCAGATAGGTACCCTTCCCTCCCCCATATTGTTGCTGTATCTATATGTGTACACTACCCCCACTACGTACCCCTTACCTATATATGTATACATACTACTACTATATAGGTAGGTCCACCTCACCCCAGCACAGCCCTCGTTCCTGGCTCCACTACCGCTGCTGGAGGTATGTGTATGTGTGGTAGGTGTATAGTCGCTATAGTATTGATGCTGTAACTGACATACTAGGTGTGTATGTCATGCGTGATGTCTATGCAGACGAGGCCACTCTCAGTGTGACTGAGTACACTCTGACTGAGGAGGAGGGCACTCTCTCTCTCTCTCTCCTCACTGACAAGAGCGACTCCTCTTCCACCCTAACCACACCCCTCCTCGATGGCCAGCTCTGGGTCGAGGTGTACGACTCACAGGGCACCCTCTCCTCAACTGTGGCCACCTACACATTCGACGAGACTGCCTACACATACACCTTCGACGTGACTATGCCTGTGGTGGCTGGCACCGCTGAGGTCAAGGTGGTACTGGCCGAGTGGTCGATGCTCGATACCAAGCTAGAGTTTGATGTCAAGATTGACGTCCTGTTCACATCTACAGACATTTCTAGTCTGACCGGTACCTCTACTTGTGGCACTGAGACACTCACCTATTCCCTGCTGGGCGATGAGGGTGAGGGTGATGGCCCTGTACCATGGACTGAGGACCTTGCTAGTGACATGACTGCAGTGTGGGACGATGCTGCTGAGACCACCAACACAGTCACATACACTGACGGAGTGTACTCTGTGGCGGTGGTATACCCTAGTGGAGCAGGTACCTACACCCTCTCCATCAGTGTCATGGGGTCAGTGCTGCTAGGCACCAGGGAGGTCACGGTGGCACCCACCTTCTCCGCTTCCCTCTCCGTTGTCACTCTGTTGCCTGCACAGTCTCTCTATGGAGCCGCTACCTCGTACCAACTAGTACCTAGGGACGAGTGTGGTCTGCAGATGGACGAGACGGAGACGAGTGTTGCCTTTGCTCTTGGAGACGCCCCTCTCTCCACTCCTACCATACTGGATACAGCCAACAACTGGACGGTCTCTGTCACATCTGACATCACCTCCGAGGGTCTCTGGACCTTCACAGGCTATGCTGCAGACGGTGTGACTGAGGTGGACTCTACAGTGCTGGAGGTGGCACATGAGTACGTCACGGAGGACAGTGTCTCTAGGGGTGTCTCCAAGGGCCTCTCCTCTCTGACAGGCCTACCCTCTGCTACTGACACTGCCTTCTCTATTGTCTACACGGTGCGTGACCTCTATGGTGAGGCCTTCCTCAGTGATGTCGCCTCTCTGCTCTGGGACGGGACTGCTATCACTACATGCACGGTAGACACTGTGACAGGTGCTGTGACATGCACTGGCACCAGTGACGTGCATCCGGAGCAGCTGACAGTCGAGGTTGCCCTACCATCGGGTGAGGTTGTGGTATCCGATGATGTTGACACTGAGTACGGTCTCACCTCCTCCCTCTCCCTCTCCGTCTCCACCCCTTGTGACACCGAGTCTGCTGAGTTCACACTACTCAGAGACGGCACCCCCTATGTTACTAGCCTTCTCTCTGTCCTCTCTGCCTCATGGGATGACTCTGAGGACCTTACTACTGTGTCAAAGGGTACCGGTGATGGTGTCTACTACCTGGCTGTTGGAGCGAGAGAGGTTGGGACCCACACCCTGACCGTGTATCTAGACGGGGATGTCCTTTGTTCAGATACCGTTGACATCGCCCAGGTTGCAGCAGGGACAGACGGTGGCTCAGTCGTGGTGGCCGAGGGAGACGACCCAACTGTAGGGGACACCTTGGTCGTCCAGGTAAGATGCTCTCCCCCACTATCAGGCAACAGTTGCTCCTCAGTACACCTCTCTCCACTACATGTTTCCCTCTGTGTCAGAGTATCTGCGCTTACCTTAGCTGTTGCTCTTGGATACATGTGGTGATCCCATGGATGCCGTAGAGGATATCCCAGCCACACTCAGAGTGAGTGGCTCCTATATGTATATATACTGTGCTCTGATAGCTACAGAGTGCTTGGCTCCTATAGGGCTTTGACAGTAAGATGCTTGCGTGATATACTCACTGTTGCCTTACCCTAGGTTCGCCGTTCCACTACATTCGAGGTGGTGGAGACAGTTGACTTCGTGTCCACCGTCTCTGACGATGCTGCAAAGGTACACACCAAGGAGTCTGTGACCAGCACCAAGTACGCCGAGTCATGTTAGTTTACGAATCCCCAGTCCACTCTCACCCCCCAGCTATAACTTCTACGCCACACCATCCGCCTTCACCAGTGAGGGTGTGTACTCACTCGAGGTTCTCTTTGGCGAGAGCGACGTAGCCGTACTCTCTTCCTCCCTCTCGGTGTTCACTGGATATGCTTCAGTGGGTGATGTCTCCGTCGGTGTCTCTGGGACCCTATCCACCCTCTCAGGCGTGCCATCCTCTGGCTACACTGTTGGTGACCCATACTCCCTGACGCTGGTACTCACCGACCTAGAGGGCACTGCTCTATCCCAGAATCTGTCCCCTACCTGTACCATGGCGGGTTATGCCATGGATCCAGTGTACGATGCAGCTACCTCTGTCTACACCCTCTCTGGCCTAGTACCCGAGGTTGAGGACGCCGCGTCCCTTGACGTTGTGTGCAGTGTAGACGGGGTGGAGATGGTACGTGCAGTGTGTTCCCTCGACCAGGGTGGACTACCCTTCTGGGCATACCTTCTCATTGGAGGTGTGACCCTCTGTCTCATTGGCCTAGGCGTGTACTACTTGTGGACACACCAGACTAAGGACACGTGCAGTGGGATGGACAGACACGCCAAGGTACAGGACTCCAAGGTGGACGATGGACTGGTTGGTGTGGGTGGTACTGTTGCTGTAGAGCCAGTCATGGCCGTTCCCGTCATGCCAGTCCAGACAATTCCGGTAGGGTTTGTGCCTATCGAACTCATTCAGCCCCAGGTGGAGGAGGCAGGTGAGGAGGATGGTCTTCCCAACCCCTCTGTGCCTGTCAACCCCGACTCTGAGTCCTCGGTAGGGTTTGAGGGCGAGATTGACTGTGACTTCCATGTTGTAGTGGAGGACGGACAGGGGGAGAGAGAGGGAGAGGACGAGGCCCTTATGCCACTGGATTGCAAGGTGTGATATGGTTTGATATGTTACGATATTGTACGCGCCTTGTGTCTCGTATCTGACGTCAGGGTATCAGCCAGGTGAACCTTCTCACACAGACTGCGGAGGAGGGAGAGCTATAAGTACCCCTTCAATCGACGGTATAGGGACTTGGATATATAGTTAGAGTAGGAGTCTACCTGCTCTACCTGTGGGGTGTATCTACTATTGTGTTACGAATCCGCTGATTTGGTATATAGAGTGCCGAGGTAAACATAAATTGTATTTGTAGTCGTTGACTGTGTGGTTGCATGGTTTGTACTGCTTGAACCCACTCAGTGTGTAACTCTGTGAGCTCTACCGTACACCCACTCTAAAGTCATACGCTGCCTTTTACCAGGCCAACTTTGTTCGAATGATTAATTGATATAGAAAGACTAACCTCAGTCACCTATTTCATGGGGAGTGTTGTCAACCTAGGGCAAGGACCAGCCCTTCGAGAGATCTGTGTCACACAGGCCGTTGCTAGCTGTAACCAGCCTAGCCCAGTCGGTCAGTGATTTCACACGCCTGTTGAAGGTAACCTCTAATGACGGTGTGACTCTTGACGCGGTCGCTGTAGCGGTATACGAGTCGTATCCGTTAAACGAACAGGTGATATGGCAAGTTCTTCACGCATCAAGTGCTCTTAACTTTAGAGTCTTAAGTCACCATTGAGGGGCTCTTTGGTGCCGAGGGAAACCAATCTTAAGCTACAACCTTATGAGATCAACCCGTGGCTGCTGCTCTCATTCAGGTAGCATACGTTGATAACTCCTGGAACACAACCCCTGGGTATCATGGAGTATATTCAATATACTATATTGTTCTTAGTACAATCTACTACTTCTTCTTGAAAGGCACACAAGTTGTGTGACACAACCAAGGGTGGAAACTTTCCACTGGAAAGTAGGCATATTGGTGTGCACTAGCCGATACTTGTATCATCATGTCTATTCGCATCCGGACCAGTCCAAACATATAGCAATGATTGACTCTACGCACTTGTGAGGTGGTCGGACCTACATGGTTTGTATATAGGTCCGCCAGTACGGATCCTGTGACAGAACCTGTCAGACAGGACCTGTCACTGCCTTGCGGTATGTCAGTGACAAATGTACAATGAACAATGTACACTGATCATATACACACTCTATTGTCTCTTAGTTAACATGTAAATATACAATTGAATACACAGGAATATGGAAGGGAGACCCCCCCTCCTCTCTCCCTCTCTCTTTACTCCACAGACCCAGGGAGAGACACCTCCCGTGCTGGAGCCTCCATCGAGACCTCCTCCTGCCCCTGCTCCGCCTCCACACTGGCAGTATCAGTGGGGTTGGCCTCGAGGTCGTCGGCCTTGGACTCAACGGAGCTGCGTCTGAGTCTCCTGGGCCTGACTGCATCCATGAAGGGAGCCACACCCACCACAGCGTCACCCACAGTGGGTGAGAGGTAGGTGGCAGCTACCACGGCAACAGGGATAACAGCCACAGCAGCTACCAGCACAAGGCCCCAGATACTGCCACCCTCGACGGTAACACTGCCTGAGGTAGGAGTAAGAGAGACAGTGTGCATTAGAGCTTTGGAAGAGAGGTGAAGTAATGGCGTTCAGAGAGAGAGGTGATGAAGTTGGCTCCACTCTACCTGTGGCAAAGGCGACGCCGTCAATGGCAGCAGAGAGAGAGACGTCTCCCTTGGTAGAGAGTGACGCTGCAGCCTGGTACACAGAGGCAGCAGCCACCCAGGCAGCAGGGTGGGCGACACCACCCACTGATAGCACCACGTCACTGGATGCCTCTATCGTGTTGCTGTACTGGTCGACAGGGGACATTGAGACGGTGAGGGTGTCGCCCTTGTTGGCGACGGCCTGGTGCGACATGGAAGAGAGAGAGGGGTAGACAGGGCCGGCGACAATGGTGACACTTCCCGTCTTGAACTCTGCTCCTGAAGGTGAGGCAGGAGACCGATAGACCGATAGATGGATAGATAGCTGACAGAGGAGAAGGGTAAAGAGGGCTACAACCAGAGAGAGAAAGAGAGAGTACCTGACACTCCATCATAGATGACTATAGGCTGCTCTCCAGCTGTGGTGAGGCCTGTAAGGTCAGGACACTCCCACCCCATAACAAAGGAGCCTGGTATAAGGGACTGGAGACAGAGAGAGGACGGTTACTATGACAGGGGAGGAAGATAGGAGGGTATAGGTGGGGGAAAGTCCCCTATTGCTAGAGAGTGCCAACCACACGTACATGGTGCGGGTGCTGTGTCGTTTGGGAGGCCGATGCTGAAGGAGTAAGGGTCCCTGTGGTCTGGGATGATGAGCACAGTCTCGGGCGAGTAAGGACTGAACGAGACAGAGACGGCATCCCCGGCAACAGTGGCTGAGGTTTGGATAACGGAGGTTGCGGCATCAGGGACACCGCACTGGGTCTGCACAGTGGCCTGGGTTAGGTATATACTAGGATACATAAGTATATAGAGAGCCATATATATAGTATCAGGGACACCACACTGGGTCTGCACAGTGGCCTGGGTTAGGGGTATGAGTATCTAGTACATATATATATGCTAGATACACAAATATATAGAGAGCCACATATAGAGTATGAGGGACACCGCACTGGGTCTGGACGGTGGCCTTGGCTAAGGAGTATAGATATAGATATACAGATCATATACGGGTATATATATAGAGAGAGCCATATATATTGTATGAGGCACACCACACTGGGTCTGGACGGTGGCCTGGGGTAATGCGGTAGGGGGGGGGGGAGGGAGAGAGAGAGAGACAGTGGGGATTGCATGCGTGCATATATATATATATATATATATATATATGTGTGTGTGTGTGTATATATACCTATGCGTATATATATATATATATATATATATATATATATATATAATTATACATACTTGGTCAATGTACCCGTGAAGGCATTCGTCTATACTATATAATGATTATTATATAGTATGTATTATATAGTATACAATATATACCTGGTCAATGTACTCGTGACTCCTGACATAGGCTGCGGCATGGAACCCGGTGGCCGAGTTGGGCGTGAAGGTGAAGGAGTATGTCTGGGTGGCATTGTCCCACACTGGAGTTATGGGAGACAAAGAGAGAGGAAGAGAGGGAGAGAGTACCTGGGGATATGGGATCCTCAGCCCCTACCACATTGGATATCTCAATTGTGAATGTCTCTGGCTCCCCGGCCTGGGAGTTGGGGAGAGAAAGGGGGGGGGGAGAGAGAGAGAGAGAGAGGGTGGAGGGGGAGAGATGTGCACCTGTGTGTTTGTGGTACTGAGACTGCCTGACCCGTCGTAGTAGGACATGGTGTTCCCATACTGGTCCTCAAGAGTGACATGGGGTTAGAGCAACTCTCAGGTGATATATATAGTTAGTGATAAATATATATTGATAGATAGATTGACCTGGGGTAGAGACGATGGGGGGGGGGGGGGGGGGGGGGGGGGGGGGGGGGAGGGGGGGGCCCCCCCCCCCCCCCCTCTCTGACTGTACAGGAACTGGGACGACATGATCCTGATCTGGGAGCACACCTTCCAGAAGCTGGGCATCAAGACGGAGGAGCACTCCATTGTACTCACTGAGGCAGCGCTCAACCCAGCGGGGAACAGGTGGGGACGCTGAATACATTCAACTCTGAACCTCTCTCCATCACACATTTATGGCTGCACATACATGTCTCTCTCGAGATGCTTACTCCAGGATGCAGGATGGTCCAGTGCATAACCTTGTATGCCTATTTCTCCCCCTCCTTCTCCCTCTCCCTCTCTCCCTCCTTCACCCCAGGGCCAAGATGGTCAAGATCATGTTCGAGCGGTTCAAGTTCCGTGCTGTGTACGTGGGAGCCCAGGCCGTGCTATCTCTGTACAGCATCGGAAGGTGGGTGTGGATGTCATGTATCCTTGGGATTCTAGATTGGGTGTACATGGGTGTTTTCTCTCGGCCCTATCCAACCCCAGGACCAACGGGTGTGTGGTTGACTCTGGTGACGGTGTCACCCACGTGGTGCCTGTTGTCCACAACCAGATACTGGTGGAGGGGGTCAAGAGGGTGGACGTGGCAGGTGGGCATATCTAGCCAGTAATATCAGATACCGAACCCTATAACACTCACCCCTGATGCAATTGTGCATTCCTCTCACCCCCAGGCCGTGATGTGACGCACTCCCTGATCAACCTGCTGACCAGGGCAGGGTACACATTCTCATCATCGGAGGAGCTGGAGTGGGCAAGGTACCAGGAGGAGTGTATATAGACACCAAGTACATGATTAGACGGTCTCTTACATTACTGTATTGTGTACTAGTAGTTCCTTTGCATCTAGATATATATATGTACGTATCCATGTACAGACCCTGACCCTCAGGAAGCTCAAGGAGGACCTGTGCTATGTGGCCCATGACCCAGCTGAGGTATGAGTAGTGTCTATATATTCATATCGGTGCATACTCTCTAGTCAAATATTACATGGCCATGACCCAGCTGAGGTGGGGATGTTGTTATACACATGTGTGTATGGGTATACATATTTGGATATTAGTGTGAGATACTGATTCTGTGCCATGTGGCCCATGACCCAGCTGAGGTGGAAAGTCATTTATCGCATGCTCTCTGTTCATTAGGGTTATTTCTAATTGACTTGACCTAGTTATTATGATTGTGTGTGATTATCTATACCCATATCCTCATCCCCCAGGACCACAAGCTGGCCACCCAGACCACCACCCTGCTGGCATCGGTCAAGCTGCCCAATGGGAAGAGGGTCACCATGGGGAGGTTGGTGTAAACAGACATCTGTATATATGTTGATATGGGCTTTTCTGTATCAACAATCCCTGTATACCCCTTCATCCCCCTTCCCCCTCCCCCCAGGGAGAGGTACGAGGCCCCCGAGTATCAGTATCAGTATAAGTATCAGTATAAGTATAGGTATACTGATACTGACCCCAGGGAGAGGTACGAGGCCCCTGAGTGTCTGTTCCAGCCACCCGACATTGGCAGAGACGTCCCAGGTGTGGGTGAGACTGTCTATGCCGCAGTGGAGTCCTGTCCCCTAGATGCCAGGGGAGAGCTCTTCGGCAATGTCATCCTGAGTGGAGGCACATCCATGCTGAGTGGGTACAAGTCCAGGCTGGAGAGAGAGCTCGTGCTGCAGTTCAGACAGAGGGTCGAGGCCAACCTGCAGGTGGGGAATCTGTGGTGCAGCAGATATACTCTGTCTTCTCTCTCGTTGTGAGGGTAGTACGTGTACCCCCTTATTCGATTCACCATAGTATGCTCTATACACCGTAATACAATTGGATCTCAACCATGCCCCCCCTTCTCTCACCCCAGGGCAGCACCCACACCCATCATTGCTATATATATATACAGATACACGCTAATATACTGTGCCCCTCTCACCCATAGGGTAGCACCCATGCCTCCCATGCCGACAAGGCCGTGGCCAACTTCTCCAAGAAGATCCTCAAGATCATAGCCAGGCCAGAGAGGCGCTTCCAGGTACGGGCTACACTATCTCCATTCTTCAACGTGTGACTTGGCACCCTCCCCACCCCAGGTGTACTGTGGGGCCCGTGCCTTTGTCGAGATCTGTGTGTCCAACACAGCCCTTGGTGAGTCCATGTTTGTGACCATGGATGGGTACACTGAGGACCCAGAGGCCTCGCTGGCCAAGCTCAGGCAGATATAGGGTGTATCAAGTCTATCTTTACACGGACGGTGGTGGTGTATAAGGCGAATAGAACAATAGAACATTGTGTGATATATTAGATGGGATGTGATTGCTCGAGCATGTCTCTAGAGTGATGCTTCATCTGAGACACCTCCGGGTGTGAGTTGGAATGGAGTCTCCAATTGAATCACCGTGTTATGTTGCGTATGGGCTAGGGTTGGAGTTCATGCAGTAGACAGGAGATACAACCAGCCTCTTGGGCCCGACAGTGGTTTGTGTCGACATCTAATGTGTTATAGGCACTATTGGAAACAGGGTAGGGAAACCAAACTGCTATACGTTACGCATAATACTAGTATGTGAATGATGTAGTAAGAGTATTATTGGACTGTTGAAACTAGTATTTCTTGTTGCTGTATATCGTGTGGGGTTAAGTGTTATGACCCAGTGGTTGTTACTAGAATAGTAACACGTAGTAATATGCGAGTCTCGATTTCTGTAGGGTTTGCGACTCATAGAGGAGCGGTAATTAATAAGGTTGAGTCACAAAGAGATGTTCTCTAGAAACTGGTCTAGTCTATCGTGCTCGCCTCCTCTGAAGTGGCAGCTCAATTATGTATTGTCTAACGCGACAAAGCGTCTCGGAGTCACAAAGGAAGCAGAAGTACACTATTTGTTTTGGGATTGGCTTGACGATAGCACAGGGTTCCATCATGATGAATATGAACCGTCTTCGAGACTCTCGAATCGAGAGTTGCTTCTCTGCAGAATGTTCATTGACAGAACCGTGTTCTGAGAACACTATTTCCAACACCTACTACTTGAAGTCCACAAGGCCGCCATGCATTTCTACCAACTCGTCACTCATAGTCGCTCTTACAGGATACTCCAAGTCGCAGATCTATGAACACTCCATCGAAGGCCACTAATGGTGGCCCACTATGCAAACTGTCGGTGTGAAGAATGAATGTTACATTGGATGTAGCTAATTCAGTGAGCGAACAATGAGCCCTACTCAGTCGCTCCCCCAATGAATTTCCGATTTCCATCGACTCTATCTTGTCAAGAATCTTAGGACAGATACTCTAGTAGACAACCCGCCGCTGAGAGCACAGACTCTCAAGAACCAAAATAACGATTCTATTCAACACAAATACACTGCATAAGAATTGAGAGTACTCGAGAAACAGCAATACCCACGAAAATGAGTGGGATACTACAATATCAAATCCATGTAACCAGGGTCTTCAACCACTCTTGCTACAGACTGCATCGAGACTGTAAACCCATGGTGCACACCCTAAGAGCATTATCCCTACACCCATGCGTGTGTGGGTATAGGACCATGGACAGAGGCCGAGGGGGCAGTGCGGACACCCTGGCAGTGAGTGGATGTATGTATATGTATATATATACTACACAGTATGTCCACTAACCTCCAGCGGCTCCTGGTTGTTCTTCCTGAGTCTGTTGCTGTACCTGAGCACAACGTCATCTGGGGGGTGAGAGAATGAGTGGGAACACTGTTCACATACGCGACATAGTGACAGAGAGAGTGCCTCACTCTGGATGGTGGATGGATTGATGGGAATATTGACATAGAAGGTGTCTGATAGATCCCGAGAGTGAATATCACTACCCCACCTGGCCACTTGCTCCCTCTCTTCGACCTCTTCCACCTACCCCAGGCCCCACTGCTAGATCCATACACAACGGCATCTAGGAAGCCCTGGTGTCATTGGGATATGATATATACATATCATGACGTATACAAACTACACGTACCATGAGGGGGTTAGTGAATGCCTGTGCCAGGTCCAAGTACTGGTTGGAGAAGTCAGGCACAGTGGACTGGAGGAGTCTGGGGGTCAGGGATGATATATATTTATATATATATACTTGCATATATATACTGACTGTGGACTGGAGGAGCCTGGGGGTGGGAGGTAGATGTTGCATACTGATACTCACAAGACAGGCCTAAGGGGAGTATATATCTGGGTGTGAATACAATAGAGATGCCACCCACCTGTTGACACATGGTGCTGTCCAGCATATGACAAAGGCTAGCAGGTAGAGGGACAGCTTCCTGGCAACCTGGGGGTGAGGGGGTCATTATAATAGATCTTTATGGGAAGAGACCCACAGGGTAAGAGAAAGATTCAAGATATCTGTTAGTACACAGATCTAGCACCCGCGTTATATGCAGCAATACTAGAGAGACACCACCCCTCACCCTAGTGTTGTACTCCTGCCTCTCCCCACCCATGTTGACTCTCCTCAATAGCACCACAACCACAATGTATGTGGCTGCATTGTACAGGAACACCCCGTACAGCTCATAGTAGAACAGGGTCTGGCGCCACACACAGCCCTGGGGTCAAAGGGTGTAGAGAGAGAGAGAGAGGGAGGGGGAGAGAGAGAGAGAGCTCATAGTATAACAGAGTCTGGCGCACCACACAGCCCTGGGGGTGGGGTACTGGAGATGTGGTGTATGGATTTGTCAGGCAACATGTATATTGTGACTATCATACATATATACATATACATCCACTTACTGCACTACCTGTGGGAAGTACTCCAGGTCACACTCCACCCAGCACCAGAGGGTGGAGTAGCCAAAGCCCTGCTGGGCGTAGATGTAGGCTGGGGGTGAGGCCGGATACTCTATATTTAACGAGGGGAAGAGGGGACATGAATATACATATACATATGGGTACCTGCTGGGAAGAGAGGTACCACATACATGAACAGACCCAGCCTGCGGATCAGCTTCTTGTCCTGCTGGCCTCTCCTGGAGGGGTGAGAGGAATCATAGGGCAACGGATATGGATGAATACACATTGACTAGGCACATAGTGAGGTATATATAAGTAGATCTACCTCTTTGCGAGAGGGGAGGAGAACACGAATATCCTGATGAGGTATGTGGATATGGCAGAGGTGCCCAGCACAGCCACGGCCTCGAAGTAGTACTGCTGCACACCCTAGCAGTCAGGTGGAAGGAGGAGAGGGATAGGAGAGAGAGAGAGAGGGGGGGGGGGGGGGGGGGGAGGAAAAAGGGGGGGGGAGTGTAGTATATAATAACAATGCACAGCATTAAGCGAGAGGGGGAGGGGGGGGGGGTGCTGGAAGTGCGTACAGAGTGAAAGCTATATGGAATAGTATATCAAACGTACTGTGTATCACATACTCTCTGCCACTGCACACCGCAGAGGCACACTGCGTACAGAGGCCCGCGGACATGACCAGAGGAGCCTGTAAGCCAGGTAAGCTATCCTGTTGGCCGCTGTGTAGAGATGTAGGCGAAGAGATGCCTTGCAAGGTGATTGTCAAGTTGACAAGTCCCAGGTTCAGTTCCCATCAGGGTCGTTTTACTATTCCATCGGTCTCCTTTCTAATCAGTCCCCTTCACCCCACTGTGACATATATATCCTTCCCACTCGCCTTGGGAGCACATCTGAGCCATGGCGTGTGTGCGTAATGCTGCCGCTCTGTGTGTGTGGTGTGTGGTGTGTGTGTGCCTGACCCTGGTACATGCCCAGTCTGACACATCCGATGAGGACTACAGGACAAGGCCCACAGAGAGGTAGGGGGTGTATGCAGCAGGTTATGCAAGAGATGTACTTGCAAGCAATGCTTGGGGTGTGGGTCTGGTGTTGGCTGCTGCAATGGTGGTCTAATTACATAATTCGCTGGTGGTATCCGATTGCCCTATCCTGGTTCATTCTCTCTCTCTCTCTCTCTCTCTCTCTCTCTATCCTCTCTCAGCCCTGGAGTGCCCTCCACTACCCCTCCTCCACATTCCTCTCTCTCTATCTCTCTCTCTCTCTCTCCCTATGTCTCTCTCTCTCTATCCTCTCTCTCTCTCTATACCCTAGGCGTGCCCTCCACTACCCCTCTTCTACCTTCAACGAGGCCGTGTGTGTGTGGATGAACACCCTAGGCGTGGCCCCAGACCTAGACCTCTGGGTGGACTATGCACTCAACCTCGGCCTGATAGAGGAGGTACATACATCTCTCTCTCTCTGTCTCGCCCCTGTGTCGCTTAGTCCCTCCTTCTTATATTAGGAGGAGATCTCCCCCCCTATGATGCTCTCTCTCTCTCCCCCTACGTCTGTCTCACATTAGGAGGAGATCTCCCCCACCTACATGCTGTCTCTGATGGACGAAGATGTGGTGTCCCTCAACCCCTCCTTCTCCCTCTTCTTCAGTCCATCCTTCGGCATACCAGAGCTGTCATTCGACCAGGAGGTCGGCGGGGAGGAGGTATATATATATATATGTATAGATGTTTTTGTAGCGTGTATATGTTACTCATTCGACCAGGAGGTCGGCAGGGAGGAGGTACATATATGTATATATATATATATATATTATGAATGTAGTCAAGCAAAGACGGATATATACCTTCTGTATAGTAGTGTATATGTGCCTCACCCCCAGGGTCTTCTGTCGATGACCCAGTCCGACGGGGTACTCTACCCCTTAGTCACAGACATAGACACTGAGACAGAGACAGAGACAGAGACAGACACAGAGACAGAGACAGAGACAGAAACTGTGGATGATGCTGACACTGTCATATCCTCTGACTGGCTAGACCCTTTGTTCAGCCTGACATCCACCATACCAGTCTACCACAGAGACGGAGAGGCAACCACGCACACGCCAATTGTACGTGCATGACGTCTGTACTGTATATTCGTGTATTTCCACCTCCATATATATATTTGTATGTATATGGGTGTGTGGGTATACATACCTCACTATCAGGCTGTCCCCGTAGCTGCCACGACCCCTGTGCTCTATGTCAACAGGGACTGGCTGGACGAGCACCCAGAGATAGAGATACCAAGGTATTCTATAAATCATTATATACAAATATATATATATATATTACATATGTATACATATATTACTAAGCTGAGACTGGTTGGATGAACACCCAGAGATAGAGATACCCAGGTAGTGTATGAATGGGTGGTTACTCATCACATATCTATTTTTATACCTCGACTCATCTTAACATGGCTCCCAGGGAGTACCAGGGTTTTCGCCATTCATTGATGTTGATATACCACTATCCCCACACCCAGCTGGGATGACCTCGTGTGCTATACGACTGCTCTGAGTATCCATAACACATTGGGTTTTTCATTTCATTGCTTCTCACACCCAGCACGTGGGATGACCTCCGTATAGTGGCAGACTATGCACGGACAGAGGCAGGGGGGGAGTGGGACACAGGTAATGCCACTCGTCGTGACAAGATATTTACAATGGAGTGGCTATATATATATATATGTGTGTGTGTGTTTCCCCTCTACCCCCAGGCCTGTGCTCCACCTTCCTGGATAACATGTATACAATGTAGTATCGCTCTATATCTCAATATATAATCTCTGATATGTACCCTACTTACCCCAGGCCTGTGCTCCACCTTCCTGGACAACATATATTCAATGAGTAGCCCTATATATATACATATATATACACGTGTGTGTGTATCACCTCTACCCCCAGGCCTGTGCTCCACCTTCCTTGATAACATGATGCATGACGATAGTGAGTCTGTGGAGAGTGCGGCCATGGTGGCAGCCGGGTATGTAAACATATGTGTGGTAATGCTTATGTGGAATATTTGTAAAAGGCTATATTTAGTAATACATTCTGTGGAGAGTGCGGCCATGGTGGCAGCAGGGTATGGATACACTGTACACATTGTAAATGTAAATATATAGAATCATCCACATATACTTGTCTACTACATTTAGTGACTGGGTCTGTGGAGAGTGCGGCCATGGTGGCAGCCGGGTATGGATACATAGTATTTATAGTATATACATCTTTATTAGTATTACTGATAGATGTGTTTGTATATATAGTTACTGGGTCTGTGGAGAGTGCGGCCATGGTGGCAGCGGGGTACGTGTATACATGTGTGCACGTGTATTGTTCTCTTAGTGTACACTTACTCACTCCGATAGTGGCTGCCTCCAGGATCCAGTACATATATATATGTTGAAAAGTATACATATACGAATATATGTATGTGTCCTGACTCCAGGTATGACTGGATGGTGGCTGCCTCCAAGATCCAGTATGAGGGTGCAGCACAGGGGCTCTACATAGACCCTCTGGTCACGGACAGGCTCAAGTTCATGTCAGAGACTGAGGTATGGAAGCTATAGTAGTGTATCACGATAGTGTATGTGCATTGTAGTAACTTGCAGGCCTTCTCGAGCTCCTGGCTGTCGATGCAGGCTATGTTCATGGACGATGACAACAACAGATCATATACAGAGGACACGTGCCCAGAGGAGCTAGGTTGGTGTATAGTATATATAATCTATATATTATTCACACAGAGGATACATGCCCAGAGGAGCTAGGTATATACTATATAAATATACTCATATATGCACTGTGGGTGCACTCACACACTATGTAGTTCATACTGTATACTATACACTGACGACTAGGCACGTATGCTCTGTCCAAGTTTGTGAAGGGCAAGACCTGCCCCATGTACCTGGGGTCATCCAGTGCAGAGATACACTTCGGACAGGTACTGGGTCCTTATACCTACATTTCTAGGACCTAATACTCCTCCAAGTTTGGTTTCATTGTAGGATATATGGCTACCTCTTGATCCTCTCTCTCCCTCATCCTAGGCCTATGCCGCCAATGTGTGCAAGTACCACGTGAGGATAGAGACGGCCATGCTCCCTGGCAGCACAGAGGTAGGGAAGCGTATGTATATATATATATACATACATACACACACACAGAGAGAGAGAGAGAGAGATATATAGAGAGAGGTGTCTAACCCCCAGGTGTGGGACAGAGACTCCAATACCATGGTCACCTGTGACACAGACACGTGTCCATATGCTACGGTGGAGAGGGTGCGTGTCTTATGCATATATACATATAGAGAGAGAGACAGAGAGACTCTCTCTCTGAGAGAGAGAGAGAGAGAGAGAGAGAGAAAAGCAAAGAGAAGGAGATGCTTATCTCCAGGTGCTAGACACTGGGGCATCCGCAGATGACGCCTCCACCTTTGTTTACACAGACACCCTGGTCAACAGGACACCCCTCATATTCTCAGGTACTCCTATGTCCTAGGTAGATACATGTATTCATATGCATGATGTATATATATCATGTCTGTTGTCATATATGTGAGTAGTTCTCACCCCAGGCACCGTTGCCACCTTCCCTGCCCTGGGATACAAGGGGTCTGTGTACAATGAGGCTGACACACCTGACTCTCTGGCCGAGTACTGTGCCACCCCGGCATCAGTGCTGGCAGACCCAGAGAGGTGTGTATAGAATATATATATATATATATATATGTATACATGTGTTGATAGTAATAATAGACACTACATACAGAGTTGAGATTCCTCTGCGACCAACGTCCTCACCGCCAGTGCCAGCTACGATGCGAGGTTCGACCCCTCCAGTGCAGAGTACGACGCTGCAGTGGTGGCTGCATACAACCAACAGTACAGCGATGCATGCCCCGAGACAGAGGGGGAGGAGACAGACATGGCCAACATGATGCAGTCACTTGCATGTGAGTGCATGTGTATATGTACTGACATAGTCTCTATCTTTATGTTTGTTTGTTTATCGTCTATATGCCTCCCCTTCCTGACCCCCAGCCATCATCACCGGCCCAGCAGGACGGGCCACATACATCACATCGGTACGGGAGTGTCGGTATTCGTTGACTGTATTTGCTAGTGTTCCATATTTCTAGTGTGTCTGTTATAGTATATATATAGTTTATTACCCCAGGACATGGCCAGTGACATCCAGCCTGTATAGAAATTATTATTGCAGTATACTAATATATGCTACAGAGTATATCTATACTCTGAATACCTCACTCCAGGACATGGCCAGTGACATCCAGCCGTCCTACCAGGCAGCATACATGCCCATCAGACACTCAGACAGGTAGGCAGTATATATACGTGTGCATATCTACACACACACACACACACCCTCTCTTTGTCTCACCCCCAGGGATATCAATGCCTCTATTCTCACTCTCCCTCTCTCCTTCTCTCTCACCCCCAGGGATGTCTATGCCTCTATCCTGGAGGGTGTGCCCGAGGACCCCTCTAGGTCATCCTCTAGATGCTATGACACATGCGACGGAGACAGTCCTTGCTACTCAGACATGGCCTTCTACAGGTACACGGTTATGTATTGTGTGTGACAAGTTACACTCCTTTCCTAACCTCAGTGAGATGCAGGACTCCTGGTTTGACACTGTAGAGGCTTCATTCTCCCACCCCAACCTTGCACCTGAGCTGAGTATGATGAGGACATCGGACTACAGACAGGCCATGCTGGACCAGTACAGGTATACAGACACCGTATATGTACTATACACTATATAGTATACACTATATATACTATATCCACTGCTGATGGACTACAGACAGGCCATGCTAACAGGTGTGTGGCGATTAAGGATGTACCGCCTTGGTTATTGCATTCGGAAGAAACCCCCACCCCCAGGCTGTATCTGTGCAGTGTGGGTGCTGCCTACACTGGGTCAGACACCTCTTATGAGTACGATGCTGCCACCTTCCAACCCGACTCCACTCTCGTAGATGCCTCCCTCGCTACCCTGCATGAGACACTGGCCTCCCTGACCCACACCTTCTCGGCCACATACTCTTTGACGGACATCCTCAACTCGTATAGGTACACGATTGGGATGGACCTGCTGGTGCCTGCCAGGGACATGGTCACTGCCCCTGCTATGTATGCACTCATGCACACATGGGCAGGGGACAGCATGGGGGGGAACACGCTCGCATACGGTACGGGTACCCTGCCAGCCGTTGCTCTTGTAGATGTGTATACTTTTGTTAGAGACTTACCCCAACCATGATGGGCCTCATCTCTCTCTCTCTTTATATATATGTATATACTATATATATGTATGTATTTATGTATTATGTCTGACCCCAGCCATGATGGGTCTCATTGGTGTGTGTGCCCTAGTTGTACTGACCATCATACCCTGCCTCCTGTTCCACAGGAAGACACCTGTCGCAAAGAGCCTCTTCCCCCAATACCTGCTCCCACAGCTGATAGGTGGGTATATAGATACTGCTACGTATAGTGATACTCCGACAGCTGATAGGTGCGTGTGACTCTCTCTCTCTCTCTCTCTCTCTCTCTCTCTCTCTGACCCTCTAGGTGCAGTGCTTGTCCTCGCTGCCTGTGCCCTAGCCATGCTGCAGCCCAGTAAGGTCAGGTGCCAGACAGAGGTCTGCCTGCTGGTGTCAGGTATGGCCATACTACATGTTTCCGACACAGTGACACTACTAATTGTACTTATTACGATGGCTGTTTTTTGCTCACCCCCCAGGCCTTGCCCTCTGGGTTCTCTTCTTCCTCGGCCGCACCCTCAGGCTCTACCAGCTGTACCACTATGCCGCAAAGTGAGTCATGGGAAGTGTCTGCTTTGTCATCTCTATTCTTGATACAGTTACTCCATTATCTTATACCTTACCCCAGCTTCAAGAGACTGGGCTCTGCTGGTCGTTCCTTCGATCTGGCTATGGTGCTGTCCCTTGTGCTCCTGTCCCTAGGCACCATAGGGGGTGTGGCATACTATGCCTACATGGGTACCACACCCTCTGGCATCGAGTCAGTCGGGGTGTCATACCCGGACAAGCCCAGCGAGTTTGCAGCGTTCATCCCACGTGAGTGCATATGTGTTTGCATATATATACCACCCCTACCACCCATAGTGCAATATGAACAGTGCCGACATCATGTACTAGTTGATGTGTGTGTATATAGTGGCATAGTCTCTCTCTGTCTCTCTCTCTCTCTCTCTCTCTCTCTCTCTCTCTCTCTCTCTC
>BDIP01000342.1:3328-21050 GCA_003568945.1 Kipferlia bialata
ACAGTGAAAAACTATAGTACCTGTCCAGCACTGCATGTTCACCATCAATGGCACAGGCCAGAGGGATATCCAGAGGCTGTTGTACGAGCTTAAGACCCTATGGGGTTAAAGCATTCTTTTACACATAAGACTTACATTCAAGATACATGAATAAGTATACAATATGTATATATATGTGTATCTTACCTTCATCAAACACAACATTTACTATATTGATAACACTATCAACACTGCATACCTCTTACAAAGTGCACCTTGACCCATCCTGACTGATATAGTGGGATATAGTATACACTATATATATACTCTATAACATATATATATATATATATATATATATTCAGAATCTATCCAGTATACTCTATATACCTCTGGTAGACTTGTCCTTGACCCATCCTGACTGATGTAGTGGGTGAAGGGACCAAGGGTGCCTGGGTGAGTATATACCCATGTATATAGTATACATATAGTATACAAAGTATATATAGTACGTATAATGTAGCTATATATACATATTAATATAGTGGGTGAAGAGACCAAGGGTGCCTGGGTCACCCAGGCTGGGTGAGTAAGAAATTAGAAGAGCAAAAGTGTAAATATAGTATAATACAGTGAACATACATATAGACTGATGTAGTGCAAGAAGGGACCAAGGGTGCCTGAAGTCAACAACTGTCTATTTATATATATAGTGTGGATATAGGTATAGCGTATTGAAGAGAGTATCGGCTTGCACAGCATAGTCATATATACACAGCATCCATATATACATAATCATATGGCATATATTCATATTGCTAATCTATATATACATGCAGAGCCGGTGCCTGAATTGACCAAGGGTACAAGGAGAGTGATATACTGTACATCTATTCAACATGGCTAAAGCATATACATAATACCACACACTATACTCACTTAGAAAAGTAGTAATATTACATATGTATTATACATACACTATATATCACACTTTGTTATTATACCAATGAATGATAACAGTTATACCTCTTTTGAGTGGCACACGGCTCCAACTGCGCTCATCTAGCCTGTAGAGTGAGATACTTATGTATGTATATGTATGTATATATGTATATGTAGAGTGAGCCAGGATGGTTGAATTGGAAAAGTACTTCTAGAGATAGATACTTGTGTACGTGTGTACATAGATGTGTGTCTGTACCTGAATACACTCATGTGGCGACACTTGGTAACTGAGTCACAGTTGGTGTCACACCTGTCTATCCAGTCTCTGCAATGAGTATTTCAAAGTACATTAGGCCCTAGACAATCAAACAATATCCAACATATATATTGATATTCAGACAAATATAGTGTACAATTGAGAGTATGTATGGAGTACACATCTCGATATATATATATATATATTAGTATGTATATATGTGTATATTAGTATATTATTATGTATGGAGTACACATCTCGATATATATATATATATATATAAATATATATGTATTAGTATGTATATATTATATATATATATATATGTATTAGTATACTATTATGTAAGGAGTACACATTCGTTACACCACCACCCATACCCACACCCCCACCACAACATGTATATAGTCATATATACAGTATATACATACCTGTCTAACCCGTATGTCACCACCACACCACCAGCACATGAACCTGGGTATGAGGGAATAATACACACTATATATCATAACATACATATACATATAAACATGTATCTACACAAAAGGTATGTATGTATATATATATATGTGTGTGTCACCACAAGACCACCAGCACATGAACCTGGGGCATAAGGGTATAATTAATTAATATCTGGCACATACTCATTGTCCGGCTTCATATAGTGCTATCTCTCTCTCTCTCCCTCCCTGTATATATTTAAATGACAATATAAGTAAGATGCTACCTGTCACATAGTTATTGTCCGGCTTCATATGGTTCCCTCTCTCTCTCTCTTTCTCTCCATAAATGTATATATATACATATATATATATATATATATATATATATATATAAATTAATATAAATATATAATAAATATATAATAAATATATATACATACTAATATAATAAATATAATGAATACATGCATACATATATATATACACACATAAATAATACCTGTCACATAGTCATTGTCCGGCTTCATACGTTTCCTAGGCATCTGGGTTGCCCTCCAAACTACAGTCTCTCTCCCCCCCTCTGCACCCTTATTTCTCTCTCCCTCTGCACCCTTATTCCTCTCTACATAAGGGTCTAGTACTATGGTCCTACAATGGTGCCTGGTCCCATTCTCCATGATGACCATGACACGGCCTGGGTCAATAATCAATCAATGATTAACAATCAATCAATCGATGACTACCAATCAACCAATCAATCATACATCTCCATTGTGACACGGCCTGGGCATAAATGGATGACTAATCAATCAATCAATGACTACCAATCAATCAATCAATCTTCCGTGTGCAGCCAGTAATACCATATCGCCAACAATTGCGAGAGAAAGAGAGAGAGAGAGAGGGTGTATGGGCAGGAGAGACTCATACATATTACTGTACCTCCTCCAATATATACCATACACAATGCTATATACAATATATGATACATATACTATAATATATATACTATGTACCTACACCAATATAGAATTGTCCCTCCCAGATAGTATACCTCTATGTCATCTGGCCACTACTTTCTCTCTCTCTCTCTATATATATATATATATACAGATGCATACCTTCTCCTGTGGGTATAGTCAGGCCTAGGTAGTACTCAACCATGTCATCTGGCCAGTCCAAATATATGCATATATATATATGGAAGAAGGTAGTAAAGGCAGAAAGAGAGAGAGAGAGAGTACCTTCTCCTATAGGTATTGTCAACCCCAGATAGTACTCCTCCATGTCATCTGGCCAGTCCAAGACATGCCATCTGACACTAATGGGGCCCTTCATACACTAAGGTGTAAGTAGACATCCATGTGATGGCTGAAAGAGTGTACTCAAATGTGGGATTATAGACATACATAAGAGAGAGTGTGTGTAGGAATGGACCTGGCATTGATGGCATCAGATGGAACTCTCTCTCTCACACACACACACACACACATACATATATATCTATACATATTTACATGTAGATAGAGAGAGAGAGACAACTGAGGGAAGGAATGTACCTGCCATTGATGGCATCTGATGGATTAAATGTACTTCTCAGATTACAAATACATATATACATATATAGAGGGGGAGAGAGAGGGAGAGAGAACTCAGAGGGAAGGAAGAGGCCACCTCGAGGTTTCATCAGGTTTGTGAATACAGATAGTAGTAGTGTTGTGAATACAGATAGTAGTAGGGTTGTGAATACCACAGGAGGTGGGGGGGGGGGGGAGAGACAGAGAGAGAGAGAGAGAGGGGGGGGGGGGGGGGGGGAATATTGGCATGTCAGATGTGGTATCAGTATCCCTTGTCTCTCCCTCTCTCTCTCTCTCCCCTGACCTCCAGATGAAGACCACCGTCGAGGAGTTTGTCATCCTGATAGAGTGCTACAAGGCACTCAAGGGGACACAGGTGGAGGACGAGAAGAAGGTCGCATACGGTACGGGCTGTGTTGTATACTATAGTGTGTTGGTATCGATATGTAGGTCCCCTCCTTCCTCCCCCTCACCCCCAGATGGACTCAAGGCTGGCCTGGTCACAATGAGGTATGGGACAATGTGTGTGTGTGTGTGTGTGTGTGTGTGTGTGTGTGTGTTTGTGTTTCTATATATATGTCATTACCGTCTGTACCATTACTGCCCTACCCTTCAGGTCTATGTACATATGTATATCTATGTATCCCCTTGAATGCAGGTCTGTGCAGGGCTTATGAATATATATGTGTATGTACATACATATACACACACACATATATATACATATACACCCCCCTACCCTACAGTATATGTACATATATATACCCCCTTGACGTCAGGTCTGTGCAGGGCATCCCAGAGTGCTCACCCGAGTGGAGCCAGAGGATCACAGGCCTGGTGGGTGTATCTATGTATATACTGTACCCTCAACACATTCTCTCCCCCTCCCTCCCCCTCCCCACCCTACCCCCAGCTGCTGAAGTACATGCCTGTCCTCCAGGCCCTTGGGACAGAGCTGGGGGTCTCTCCCTAGGCTAATACCCAGTGGACATAGGTCAGATTCCCGAGTGGTGTGGTTGGTGGTGTGAAGATGACCATGTATTGTGACTAGGAGTGTGGGGTGGTTAAAGCCCGTTGGGTTGTCTTACAGGAAGAGACAATGGAGAGAGTCAGTTACAGTCTGACGTATAAATGTGTATGATATCTATTGCTAGGGACTGTTCTCCCTTTGTCTTGACCGATCTGTCACATCATATCATATCATATCATATCATATACACCATATGTATTATATGAAGTCACGGAAGTCCTCATCACTGACACCGTTCTCTACCCTCACAGCATATACAGGCTCTGCCGGGTCTGGCACTCCCATACCGACTGGGACCATCAGCGCCCTCTCCACCTCTGCCTCTCTCTCCACCTTCCTCTCTCTCTCCCCCTGCCTCTCTCTCTCCTCCACCAGCTGCTCATCGGAGTCATGTTCCTCTCCCCCCTCAGCATCCTCTCCCAGGGTGCAGTGTCCAACTGAAGGGGAGTCTGCCTCAACCTGTGGGTCAGAAGGGGAGGGAGGGGAGTTTGAGAGAGGCAGATACCAACAAGCTATGTATGAGACCCACTCACCCCCATGTACCGGTCTGCTCTCTCTAGGGCACTGGTAACATCTCTGGTCAGGAAGCCAACCAACATCTCCTGGATCCTGAGGTGATGGACACATAGTAATACTATGATAGTATAGACACATACTATAGACACATACTGTCATTGGTATGGAAAGACAGCCCACAAATTGTCATGTATGTAGTGTACAGACCCCGACACCTCTTGATCAGCTGGGTGTGCAGCACTGACATCTGCGTGAGTTCTTCATCCATTAGGCGGGCCTGGCATGGTGAGACAACGGTACAGCTAGTAAGGAAGTGTGGATAAGATACAATGAGTCAATTCTACATCTAGACTGGTGCAGACAAAGTACTGTCAACCGTGTAGACATTGATGCCTCTAATATATATATATGGTATATATAAGTATATAGTCTATATAGTATACATACCCTGTGGACGCACGCCTCAGCTTCCTCTCTCTCCCCAGCGATCAGGTACCTATGGGGTATGAGGATTGAGAGGAAGAGAGTCCGCTGCAGCGGAGAAGGGAGTTGATGTGACAATCAAACTTTGGCTCTATAGGTTATTAGCATTTGCATATGTTATCGGTGACAATGGTGCAAACAGAATCATATTGGGCTCTAACAGAAGTACCTCTCAGCATTGGCCAGACTCGAACGACGCTTCTGGTGTGGGTGTTAGCATTGAAGTGGAAACAATAGTGGGCTTAGTATACCGAGTTGAGGCTGGTACTACTAACCTGCTGGGTCCACCTCTCCCGGCACTCGATGGTCTCAAGCTGTGAGTGCAGCGACGTTACAAGCTCTCTCTATGGTATAAGACAGAGTATCAGTATCAGAGGAGAAATGGAAACAGCCATATCATACGGCCCATATGCATATGAATCTATTCCAGCCTTAGCGAAGCAAGTATTGCGAATCCACATACCGGTGTCAACTCCCGCGAACGGCGCCTTCCACATGTGAAGATACCCCCCATTACAGGATGGTGTATTGGCAGATTGGAAAGAGAGCATGTCATAGTGGCCAACCGTTGACAAGTCTGTATCCGAGGAATAGTCGGTGACAAGTCGGATTTTCCGCTTGTCGTGTAGGGCCATATACGGTTGTCATCGATGGCTCACTGCATGTCACCCTCTATACTATAGAGTCTCTCTCTACCTAAGTGAGATATGCCTCTGCTCCGTAGGCGTATCTGGTCACCATCGTGTTGTGTACCCGAGAGACATGACACTGCCTTTGAGGTATGTTTGTGGGTATGTGTCATGGTTCAGCGTGTATCATCCACGTAACTGCACCTCTTTTTCAACGAATTACCCCGAGACTAGCACCCACTCTTGTGTGTTACAATAGAAACACTCTCTGCTTATGCAAAGGTATTCCACGCTCTAAGCACTGAGCTGCAGACACTGGACGAGATGGATACGAACCTTCAGGTAACATGAATATATTTACAGTACATGTGATATGTCACATATTGAAATATATACATACAGTGAGCAAAGTATTATAGTACTCAATTCTCACACTCTAGCAGAAGATTAACGTCCTGAGGCGTCTGGTGGACAGCCCTGACATCGGTGAGCTGGACTTGTCACGCCACAGACAGGAGGTGGGTGGTAGTAGTGACTGGTAACCAGTCTTGTTCAGAGTATATAGAGTGAATCATTCGTATCATCTGAACAATACAGGTTGGGCTCGGGCAGTAGCAGTGAGTCACTACTAGCGACTTCAACATATTCTCTGGTTCTCTGAGAGAACTTCTCTCGCTAACGGTGACATATTCTCCCTCTCCGTAATATGTACATTGATTCTGTGTTCACATCCAGCTTGTCTACTATGGCGTGTCCCTTCTCAAGCTACAGAGACTGCGTCCTCTACTTGAGGAGAAGTACGTGTCACTGCTGTGTCGAGTCTACACCTCCTCAACAGTATAGGGTCTACACTTCTTCTCATGTATGATATCTGAGTCACAAATTATTGTATTGAGCACTCTTAATAATAGAGTCTCCATCACATGTTCACCCTTCTAACCTCACTATCCCCTGACTCACCCAGGCTGCACTGTCTGTCCATGTACACTGCCAGGACAGAGGTGGAGGAGTGCATGAGGGTGACAGAGCAGGTACAAGGGATATAGTGTGGTATTATACCAAACGTTATATCAACCATGGTCTCCCACTATTTGTCTGTCATACATGTAGTCTTGTCTCCCTCTCTCCTCTTCCGCATGTGTCTCATGGCCTAGGACGGAGTCACCACCACTCCTCAGCTGGATGCAGCAGTGACACCCGGAAACAGAGAAGGTGCCGTGTTACACACAACACTGTTGTGTGTCACAATACTCACATGGGAGAATGGTTCTTCCTCTGCATATGCTCCTGTCACACTATACTATTGACTGTGTAATGGGTTCGCTCAATCCACAATGCATGTTTCTCCCACCCTCAGGCGTGACCCTTGATGATGTGGCCAGGTCAGTCAGACAGGCAGAGCTGGACTGGGAGGCACTGACATAGATAGACAGGCAGAGACAGGATATGAACACGATCCTGACTCGACACCGGACCTATGGCGTCATGGATTGACGAACTGTAGGGTCATTATGATATAGCGCTGAAGAATTTATGAATAGACAGACATTGACCTAGAGGACGCTGGGTTGCGGAGCAGTAGAATAGTAAGAAGTGAGTAGCATAAGGAGTCCCTATTAAAGACCTGCTGCTGCCATGGGGGTAAGGGGTCTACAGTCCATAGGCCAAGGCAGAGGAGGCATGCCCTGTTGCTGTATGGTGTACTGACTCTCACAATGGGGATAGGTATAATGCCTACGGTATTTGGGAGGTCGTTCGTTAAATCTACACAGTCTCTCTTCTGATCCCTCCTACCCATGTTTGCACCACGTATCATACTTGAAGTGGGATAGTACTATCATAGTAGCCTACTGTTAGTAGGCATGAAGCAGGTCGACAGAGAATACAAAAAAATGGCAACAAATCTCTGCGAAGAGGGAGAATGCACACAATACTCTATTGTTGAAGGTTAACATATAAATAATACACAAAGAGCGAGACGCGAGTGCACACACATGCGTCTTACTCCCATTCATTGCATCTTCTTCCAATTTCACGTTCACTTTCACTCTCTTCTCTACTCAAGGCCAGAGGCAGGAACAGACATGATGGGTCCCTGATCGAGCAGGACGCCTATATATTAGGGGTGTAGAGAGAGAGAGAGAGAGAGAGAGAGAGAAGTACCCTCTTCCAAGTCGATCTTGGACTTGTTCTTGGTCTTCGCCTTCGCCTTGACCACAGACACAGTACTCACTGCTCCCACCGCAGTAGCACCTACAGCAGCTAGGGTCAGAGGGGGAGAGACATTAGAGACACAGAGAAGCTGTTCCTCCCATTCATCCAGTAGAGGTAGTCAGAGAGAGTGGCTCTGAGAGACAGTGGGAGGTACTTGATACCTGCTGCAATGTACACTGCGCGTCTGCTCCTCCTGATGGAAGTAGTCTCTGTGACAACAGTGATACCGTTGACAGAGGCTACCATGGAGAGAGTGCCAGAGGAGGTGCCTAGAGGTAAGGGTGTGTGCAGCAATACATACTCACAAGAGGAGATAGGTGGGAGAGGGAGGCTGGCATACTGACACAGCCATGTCAACTTGCCAATACAAGGGGAAGGGAAGTGGGAAGAAGACAAGTACAGTATCACAAGACCCACCCGAGTTACCGGTCACCGTGTAGCTGTTGGTGGTACTGTCCCAGGCCACTGTCCCTGCCACCCCGGCATATGAGACAGACACGACGTCGTCCACAGAGAGGTCCTAGGTATCAGAGACAGAGGGGTAAGAGGGAGAGAGAGAGAGAGAGAGAGAAGTGGATGCATACCCTGTCGATGACTGTGTCTGTGATGTCCTCAAGGACTAGGGAGGCGGTGTAGTCGGTGTTGACCTGGGGTGAGACACACACACACACACACACACACACAGAAAGATAGAGAGAGAGAGGGAGAGGGAGAGTGAGATGTACGCGATAGCAGTTCTACACCAAGTAACTGATATCTTCTTGTGTTTTTGAATCAATGGAGAGATGGAGCGAGAGAGAGAGTACCTACCTGGTTCGGGAGGCCTGTCAGAGTGGAGTGGACGGTGGATACACCGACCCTGGGGTGAGGGAGGAGAGATGTAGACCTAGAGACTGGTGGACTGAGCACCTTCACATCCAGTGTCAGAGAGAGGATACCTTCCCATGCCCCCGTCCAGTGAGCCATAGACCGAAGCACACTCGAGAGAGTCAGTCTTGACCTATCGGGTAAGGGTAAGAGAGAGATTGGGAACATACATATACATATATATACTGATATACCTCCTGCACCCCCTCCCGCACTGTGACAGTGTACACCCCCTCCATCCCTAGGGAGGTGGTCATGGCATAGCTGCCACTCTCAGACACCGTGTCCTGCTCCGCCACTACACCATTGAGAGAGAGAGCAACGTCAAGGGTCAAGGGTCCAGTCATGGCCACGTTGCACAGATCCATAGGGTGTACAGTGAGAGTGACGGCCTCATCCACCACTGCACGGCTGGGGTCCATGATCACATATGTGTAGGTGTCCCTGATCACAGAGACCAGGGTCACAGTCTGAGTGGCAATGGGGGTGCCGTCTAGCTTCAGGGTGAGGGTGTGGGCCCCGGGGGCAGACAGAGAGATGGCCAAGGTGTAGGTGCCAGCTGCGTAGACAACGGGGACGACAGTAGCGTCCTCCCAGGTGGCGGTGAGGAGAGATGACCTGGGAATAAGAGTATAGAAGGATACGCATATACACATACACATACATACAAGTATACATACCGAGGAGAGAGGACCTGGGGGGTGAGGAGAGGGTAGAGAGAGACAGAGAGAGAGAGAGAGGGATGTCCCCACCTGTCTGTCGTGTATGCAGCCCCGTTCTTGAGGAGAGAGAATGTGCCTGTCCCTGACTGACACGTGCCTGTGATGGGGAGGGTGAGGTCGGTGCAGGTGATGACCTCGGAGGTGGACACGCTCTCAGACAATACCTCCACGGCACCCACGCTTACAGTGACGTCCAGCGACACGGTAGCCACGCCCTCTGTGCCGGACAGGGAGTATGTGTGGGAGGTCCCGTCCCAGGTGAGTGTCCTGGCCACTCCGTCCCACTCGAGGACGGGGGATATGTCAGAGGTGATGGTGACACCAGCTACGTCCTTGAGGGTCAGCACCACAGTGTAGGCCTCCTCAGTGCCGGTGGGGAGGCCTGTGAGGGTGGAGTGGGTGGAGGAGACACCGACAGCGTCAGACCCCACTGTCACAAACACAGGGGCTATGTCAATGGTGTCGGAGTGGATGTCGGTCCCGCCCTCGGAGAGGGTGTAGGTGTACACGCCCTGGGGTGAAAGAGAGGATAGCGACTATGAGAAGCATATGAGTTATAGAGGGGACGCTAGGGAGGGAAAGATGGCAGGCCAGTAGCTGAGAGACTGGGAAAAGACAAATCAGTACGTTCATCCCATTCCTGTCGGACGTTCTCACTATACTATATACAAATACAGAGAGAGAGAGAGAGATACCTCATTCACAAGGTAGAGTTCGACACTCCATCCGTACTCCTCTGTGAGTGCGTCGCTGACATTAGAGAGATGTATACACTATATATATTGAAGAGAGAGATATACATGGAGAGAGAGAGGCGGGTGATCTACCACTGCATGAGTTAATCGCTGAGGGGTGAGACAGAGACGGATCTAGAACGTCAAGACATATGGGTGTCAATACATGGAGAGAGAGAGCGATGAGGACTCACGCTGGCAGGCAGCTGTTGTCGGCGTCGCACTGGCTGAAGTCGAGTACGGTCCCTGGAATGTTGTTGTTACAGTCATCCTATGGTGAGTCTGAGTGGACAATACTAGTCGGTATGGAGTAGTATAGTCACACATCCACAGCAAGAGAGGGGCATAGCTATCAGCTGTAACACTACAGTGTAACACACACAGGGAGAGAGATGGGAATGGAGTAAGTGGGACAAAGAGTATTACTCTAATACCTTTGGGAGGCATGTGAAGACAAAGTCCCCACTGAGGTCAATTCCATCGGGATCCCCTGGGGTCAGTGACATAATAGAGAGGGCAGAGGATTAAGAGTGAAGAGATTCAAGATTAGAGATCATACTGTTGGGAGAGCGAAAGAGTGAGAGAGAGGGGGGAGTACCTAGTGTACTGTGAGTGGGCAGCACCCATGTGGCGATGGTCTTGGCTGTGTTCAGCTGCTGGGGGTGAGGGGGGCAGAGGAGGCGCAGGCACAGAGTCTAATATGTTAATATACATATATAAACATATACATATATATATATAGACGTAGTACCTGAGCCAGGGTGGCCACTGCGGTACCCACGATGTCATTCTCAAGCCTGAGTGTTGGACAGGCAGAGGCAGAGAGAAGTAGGGAGACGGATACATACAGGGCATACCACCCTCTGTGTGGGAGAGAGAGAGAGAGAGACATACTCCACTAGCCGTACCACACTGTGAATGTGCTGTCTCCTGCGGTGGAAGGGGCAGTGATGTCAACTGTGTAGGTGTTGTCACCGCTATTCCAGGTGGGTATCTGGGAATGAGAGGGCGCAGAGAGAGAGAAAGGAATGTTCACGACTACATAATTGTTCAGATGCTACCATACCATCCTAGTAGAGGGAGAGAGAGGGAGAGAAGGCGAGACATACCAGAGTGTTGTCGACTGTGCCCCATCCGAGGGTGATGTCTGAGGTGTGGTCCACTGTGATCGTTGCATCGTCCTGCAGTGAGGAAGAGAGAGAGAGAGATGGAGAGGGAGAGTAGACAATTGAGAATCTATCAGAGCAGGCCTCTTCAAAGCAAAGCCTGAGGTTGCATTGAGTCACTGGATCAATATCGAGATACAGAGAGAGAAACAGAGAGAGAGAGAGAGAGGTGTACCTCCTCGAGAGTGAACACCAGTGTCTGTGTGCCGCATGTGGAGTCGAGGGTGAGGGTGGGGAGGACGGCCTCAATGGAGACTGGGGGGAGCAGGGAGTACCGGTACACACCTAGGGGTGAGGTGACAGGAAGGGGGCGGGAGAGAGAGTAGGAGACTACCTCCAACGTTGGCCGTAGAGGGAACGGCCACTCCAGCCGTGACAAGAGGAGCATCCTCACTAGGGTGAGTGTGAACACATAGCCCATGGAGAGAGAGAAGGAGACAGATAGAGGCAGGGATAGTGGCATGTCATGCTGTAGCGAGTGCAATCGTGATTCCACGCAGAGAATGACATGGGTAGTAACAGTAATAGATACCTATATATATACAATTATGGTATATACCAATATATATAAAACGAATATTGCATAGAGTAAATATAGAGAGAAAAGGGAGGCACCTGCCGACCATGAGGGATGTCGCACTGTTGATAAAGAGACCGGAGGCGAACCCTGTGGCCTCAGCGTACCTGGGTGAGAGACAGACAGAGAGAGAGGAAAGCAAAGAGGTTGTTATGAGAACTCAGTGAGAGACTACTCCAAATTCACTCACGCAAGAGACGGGTAATAGTAGGCAACAGATAGGAGAGAGAGAGAGAGACGCACGCTGGGATGGCCTGTCTGATCGTGGTGCCCCAGGGGTCTGACGCGACACCTGAGTCTCTGGTCCACACTGGGGTCAGATGGAGTGTGTGACTAGGGTATCTATATATCTATCTATATATATAATATGGTATATATTTGTATATATACATAGGGACAATATGTCTAAGAGTCTCTGGTCCAGATAGTGTGTGGGTATGGGGAGAGTCTGCAACACTATATAGGGTACGGAGTTTCAGCGTCTCACTCCCACAAAGATACTCGTAAAACTAGTCTCTTTTACACTAATTGTGTACTTAGTACAAATTGTGTAGAGAGAGAGTGGATACATACCCGCTGCATATGTGGCGCCTGACATCTTGTTCGTAGCGGCTACAACTCCATAGCCTGCGGCCTGCGGGCATGAGAAACTGAGACAGAGAGACAGGGAGAGAGAGAGAGAGAGAGAGAGAGAGAGAGAATGGGAGACCGTACCACACGTGTTCCGAGACCATCGTTCTCTACCGAAGCAGGGTCAATGAGATTGGCCTCCTGAGGGATGAGAGAGAGAGAGGGGGGGGTTATGATGAGAGTGGTGTTATGGAGATGAGAGGGTAGTACGTAGACATTTCAGGTTCCACTACAGAGACAGAAGTACACACACAGAGACTAAGTGAGAGAGCGAGAGGTACCTCTTCCCATTGCATAGTGCTGCTGTCTAGGGCATACACAGTCACACTACCAACGTCCAAAGCTGGTTTCATCAGTAACAATGGTGTAGAGGGGGGGGGAATAGGGAAACCCAACAGACTCTGTAATTGCCGAAATGTGTAGAGAGGAGGGGATATAGAGCGATACCTGAGTCTACGAGTGTCGATGTCACTCCGAAGGCCACAATGCCACTGTCCCCACTGGAAGTTAGGTGTGATAGAGAGAGAGTAAGAACGATTTATGGCAACGAAAGAGAACTGAATATATATCCACAACACTATAGAATATTTGATAATATCAACAGTACAGAATATACATTACCCAAGACCATTGGGACATAGGACCATTGTAATCTGATATATATATGTATATGATAGATACCGACCGTGGCCTTTCCCAACACTTGTGTATCAATAGACACACAAGTATACATGCAACTACTGTATACCATGTATAAGTATATCCAAGACGCCACTATGACGATAGCAATACACTCAATACATGGCTAACAGAAACCGATTTGCTATTCCACAAAGACATACACATATCAAGAGTCACAGCATACCAGGACTCTAGATATTTCTATCGAAAGAGCACTAGCAATATTCAGTATGTCTAATACCTGGTCCAGTCGAATATCTAACATACCCATAGTGTCTATATACATGTGTGTCTATGTATGTGTATATGTGGCATGTATATACCTTGTCCAATCGAATGCACAGTCATACGCAACTTCCCCATTAAGTTGCTGGAGGGCAGGAACCATGCTGCTGGGATTATCAGCAATGTACCTGTAGGTGTGAGAGTGAGAGAGACACATAGAGAGACACAGAAGGAGAGATACGTACTGACTGTCCTGTGGGTGAGAGAGACTGTATATATGGAGATATATACATCTTTTCACGAGGGGAGACATCGACATCAATATACGATATGCCAAAGTGATTGCCAGACACTGAGAGAGAGAGAGAGTGTGATGGTGAGTCACTCAGTCACTAAGTGAGAGAATCCTAAGTATCTGTATACACACAGATGTAACTCACTCAGAATCAGTCATGTCGCTTATGTAGGTCCCTGCTCCGGAGTGCATCATGAGTACAAACCAGTTGTTCTCAATGGCAAAGGCATTGACGTTCTGACTGGTTAGAAGTAGAGGAGGGGGAGGGGGACTACAGTCAAAGGGGAGAGAGTACAGTTAGAGTACAGAGTGCAGTTCAACAGAAGACAGAAAACTATACTATAACAACCATAAAACTCATATTCTCTATCCGAGTAAGATACTCTCCACGAATAGAAGAATCACGCCAGTAGATAGTGTGAGTGATTTGGCCGAGAACTGTACGCGACACAGGATGATTCGCAGATATACTGATATTGATGATTCGCGAGAGCGGACGCCACATAGAGGGGTAGAAGAGGACGTACACTACCGTCATTTAACCACAGGTGGAAGGGGCCATACCCGCTACCTTCGGTGTAGTAGGAAAACCTATTGGTCAGGGGCAGAGCAGGGAGAGAGAGACAGACTAAGAGCTACCCTATAGATCAAATCCATAACAAGCTGCTGCATAGGTACCATAGAAATCTCTCCATATAAGTATTGAACACATACATGTGTATATTATTCTGTGATCATACGCGACGTATGTCCAACGGTGAAACACAAAACGTACCAGAGACCGTCAAGAGTGGAGTCGTTGTCATTGTAGATGCACGTGGCGGCAATGCCTGGGGGGTAGAGAGAGAGGGAATAGAGGGTTGGGGACGGGAGTAGGGACACACACGCATATACATGCATATATACCTGGAGATAGTGCCACACGGGATCCGAATCCCCCGAATGGTGTGACTCCTCCCGCACAAAGGGAAATATCCTCACAATTGGGCGACTTTAGCTGCCATAAGGGAGAGAGAGAACGAGAGAGAGAGAGAGAGAGAGAGAGCGGGGGCGAAGGGAATAATTGCATGCTTGGATATCGACCCCACGGAATGTCAAGCTCCAGTGCCCATACCAGCACACACCGTTGAACAAGGAATCTGCACACCGTCACAACCTCTCCCTCTACACGTGTATTAGTGGACGAATATCATAAGTGTTCGCTCCCTTCCTCGCTTTTCGTCCCTCTCCCTCACATACCTCATACTGGAAAGTCCATGCGTCAGCACTGTACTCATAAATGAGAACGGAGCCCATACCTGATGTAAGGGTCACGAGAGAGAGACAGAGAGACGGAGCAAGAAACACTTGCCGATCTACTAAGGGAGAAGAGAGAGAGAGTATGATACGCCACAGGGGGTGACTAGACAGACAGAGAGACAATAAGAGAGTATACATCTCCACTCACTCACTATAGCATCAGTAAAGAGTTCGTAGAGATGATGCCACACGGCCACGGGATGCCCCAACTCCATTATACAGAGAGAGAGAGAGAGAGAGAGAGAGAGAGAGAGAGATGTATATACACATTCGTACTCTTGCTCTGGTGGATTGACCATGCCTCTGTGGCACCGATTGCCATCCTGTCACCTGGGGTTAGAGGGTGTAGGGAGAGAGAGAGTGGGAGGGGGAAATATGCAGCTATTACAGGAGGGTGGTACTGCTAAAGGAGAGCAAAGGAAAGAAAACACCACTTAGAGGTGATGTAAGGGAGAGATACAGAGAGAGAACTTACCGCTGATTGCCACGTCTGTTCCGAATCCCACATCAACAGAAGCACATGCAGCAGCGTCACTGGTAGTAGAGGGGGGGGGGAGAATAAGAGGGAGAAAGAGTCCAGCATAAACGCAAGTGCGAGAGAGAGAGGGGGGGGAGTACCTGCTCACACATACAGAGTCAGGGCGGGTGAGAGTGGAGTGGAGGTCCCATCCACCGGAGGCATTCTCCTTATACATGACAACCTGGCATGAGGGTATGGGTATGGGTATTTAAGGGGTAGCAACACACACAGAAAGAGAGAGAGGGGCGGGGAGGGGAGAGAGAGAGAGAGAGAGACCGGGGTAGGTCGGGGATTGGGGGGCCGGCCGGCTCTCCCTCCCACTCGCAGTATGTATGAATGGCTCACCTTCTCATCTCCGGGCAGGACTGATCCAAGGGCCATCCAACTGGGTTGAGAGGGTGAGAGAGAGGTAGAGAGAGAGAGTGGGAGTATATGGAGAAACCCATGTCCATCCAGTAATATATAGGTCAAGAGGGCGTGATTGGTGGAACACAGCACTCTCCATATCGCCAATGTTTATACATCCAGTCATACCTTCCCTCTACGTCCATGGCCTGACCAAAGCCTGACTCAGCAGCTGATGTTAGGGACAGAGAAGGATATATATATATGGACACGGTGCAGAGAGAAGAGAGTAAGGAGAGCAGATATAGAGACAAGCACGGGGGGGGGGGGGGGGGCTGCCGACTGAAGAACCGTATTGTAAACACAAGGAACAATAGACCCAGTGTTGTACTACTCACCTGTACCGGGCTGTGTGAACCCCTTGACATCCAGTATGTTGGCTGGATCAACGGCACAGACGGCCTGAGGGTGAGGGAGACTCCGATGTGTATACATACATGGTACATGCATAGAGGGGGAGACTTGGAGAGGGAGCCACATGTCAATGTGGGAGAGAAAGATACTTCCCAAACAGAGAGATAGATGGGGGAAGGGGGGGGGGGGGCTGTGCCAGGCTGTGACACCTTTCATCTGGGTTATATGGTAGAGACGATGATAGACAGGTGGTGCCTGTACCAATGTTACATACATAAGATCGATAATTAAACGCCATCATTTTAACAGGTCAAACGCCACCGAGGTAAATAACACTATACACCTGTGATAGAGAGAGACCTATTCATATATATTCTCATATGCATGTACCCCAGCACAGCCCTATGAGTTCCCGCCACTCAGGCGGGGAGAGATACAAGGAACAGTGTAAATCAGAACCAAATCTGAACCAAATCTGAACCACCCTCTAGATACGCTCACGGTTAACAAGGCATTTACCCCTGCAGTACATGCCAACCTGTATGTACCTGTTCCACAAGGCTCAGGAATGCCAATAACAGGGCCAGTAGTGGCACTATTCGCATTAGCATCCTGAAGAGAAGGCGATTATCGATGAACTTTATTTCCGACCACCACAGAGCTCGGTTCGATTTGGCATTTGCCAAAACTACACAAAAACTGGAGCTGGACCCTTGCTGATCAGTGTCAGCCACTAGATATGAAACAATTTGGCCAGCCCTTGGGGCCTACACGCAACGCCCCATCTATACGCCACTATAGAAGAAATCTATGTTTTGGGCGTACGTCACTATTAAGGAATAGTCACTTCTATACTACAAATAAGGGGCAAGGCTTGAAAATTTAGTAGAGAGTCGTTACACTAGGCCTATAATAGTACTTGTATAATACTTGTATAATAATACAAGACAGGAGGACTTTCTCTGCCATTATCAGTATTAATACTGATGAAGTGGGTTCGATGGTACATGGACAGGAATCGGCACATTTACATTATTTACCCATTCTTCCATACGACCCCTTAATCACTCCTCCACTTCAATAAACAGTCGTCATGGCACTCTGGAAACTCAATGAAAACAAGGGTGACAACCGAAGATTACATCCGACTCTTTCCGAGGGACGTGCTAATCTTC
>BDIP01000343.1:0-10683 GCA_003568945.1 Kipferlia bialata
ATATACATATATATATATATATATATATATAGAGAGAGAGAGAGAGAGAGAGAGACCTCAGCCTGCCATGTCAGTCCAAACTGGTAATCAACCGGCAGGTATTGATATATAGATAGAAGTAGATATATATATATATATATACAGAGAGAGAGAGAGAGATAGACCCCAGCCTGCCATATCAGTGCAGACTGGTAATCAACTGGCAGGTATTGGTATCTATAATAATATGTATCTATTACTATATATATGTTGAAAGAGAGAGAGAGAGAGAGAGAGAGACAGAGAGAGAGAGAGAGAGAGGCCACAGCCATATCAGTAAAGACAGGGAACCAGCCAGCAGATTGGTGTCCTAGCTATTTTGAAATTGTTATTTCAGTTACTGTTACTGTTACTGAATTTTTAAAACCTACATTATATACTCATTCTAGGCCGATCCTCTGTGGAGTGGATGTAAACAGCAGCAGACATATATACTATATATTATGTATGTGGGTCTTACATTATGTACTGCATATATATAGTTGTACTTACATCAGGCCGATCCTCCGTTGAGTGGATCTGGACAGCAGCGGCATTTATCATAAATTATATACTATATATATGTACTACATGTATATATCTCTATAGATACTGACTGATATCTAGGCCGATCCTCCGTTGAGTGGATCTGGACAGCAGCGGCACCCAATGCATTCAGCACAACCCATGGAGGTATAGGAGTATAAGGGTCTGATTACACATAAGAGTGTGTACTTACAACGTATACATGACTGGATATTTCTCCTCTCTCCACCATGCACATTTTCGCCCTTGCAGAGTCTAGTAGTGTATTTAATCATGTATACCAGTGTGTGGTTACGTTTCATTACTTATATTAGCTATCATAGAGATTGTCTTTCCCTTAAGTACCCTTTTCCCTAAGGACAGTATAGCATAATATACAATGATATCTGTATACATATATATATATATGTATGCGATACCATCTCACAAGTAGGCATATTGGAGATTGCATTGCCCTTGAATGCCCTCCTCCCCATGGACAGTCTAGGAACAGGGTCGCTCAGTGATGACATAGAGATCATAATGAGGGTCAAGGATATCGAGAATCAGGTATACATAACATATATTGTATATATACATCTTTGTATTTAGATATATTTATATATATGTAACTCAGTGATGATATAGAGATCATAATGAGGGTCAAGGATATCGAGAATCAGGTACGAGAGAACTATGAGTGTTTACAGCATCTCGTCAACTATTGACTTTCTGATACTAGTATTCTTTCTGATACTAGTATTCTTTCTTCATATTCAGTTCCTCCGTGTGATCACGTCCCATGGCACTGCTCTCTCTCTCTCTCTCTCTCTCTCTCTTCCTCCATAGTAGTGTATATACATATCCCCCCTTCTCACAACTAGTATCTCCGTGTCATCCCGTCCCCTGGCACTGCCCTCACAGTCACACTCACAGAGGACACAGGTATATGGTAGATTATATATATACATATATATATATGTGTGTGTGTGTGTGTGTATGTAGAGAGAGAGAGAAGGAGAGAGAGAGAGAGAGGGACTGCACTCACAGTCACACTCACTGAGGACACAGGTAACCAAGTGATTGGATGATATTGTCTGTTTGTGTCACCATATTTGCGTATACAGTATATGAATGTACTGTACTTGTCTTCTGAGACTGCCCTCACAGTCACGGAGGATGCAGGTATGTGAGTTTATGGGATTATATATAATGTGATTGTGCTATCTCAGTATGTAACCCTAGGCCTTGTTGCCTTCCTCATTGGTGCTGCCAAGTGGATTGCCATACTCACTGTGACAGGGTCATTCATGGCATATGTATATGACACACAGCTCAAGGTATGTTTATGTTCTTGGTATATTTATGTTCTCTCTCTCTCTCTCTATCTCAACATATATATATAGATTGATACATATATGGTATCCAATTGGTATAGTACACTGTGACTGGGTCGTTCATGGCATATGTCTACGACTCACAGCTCAAGGTATACTACTGGAACTTGTATATATAGCACACGCATGTACATATATATATATATATATATATGTACATTGATGTGTGTGTGTGTGTGTGGTATGTATTGTCATTGTGTTTGGTCATGGCCTATGTGTACGACACACAGCTCAAGGTACATGTATACAAATACTCTCTTTCTTTCTCTCTCTCTCTACATATGTATAGATTGATACGCATACGGTAATCTCTCTCTCTCTTTCTCCCTCTTCGTCAAGGTATATACGACGCAGAGCTCAAGGTATATTATTCCTGTATTTATTCCTGTTACTGTGCTATTTTTGATTCAGAATTGGAGCAACTGTGTGCCTTGCTACATCTCACTCCAGGTGTACCTCAAGCGTACCCGCGACTTACACATATATTTGTACTTGTGTGACAAATACTTGTGTGTGATGGTGTATTATGAACTATTTCTCTTCCCTTACTCCAGGTGTACCTCAAGCGCACCCGCAAGTCCACCTTCCAGGCCAACAACATCGGACCCTTCTACTACAAGTTGAAGAGCCAGTAGATACTTTACAGACCTCACAATAGATAATTTCATACTTGTGGTAAATTTGTTTCTACCCCTTCTCATACGTAACAGCGTGTCCACTTACAGTTTCGACATGATAGTATATCATACATCTTGTGTTGTACTGTAAGTATCCTACAGTTATTGCATTACAATACATGACACTTGTATACAGGACCTTTACTCGTAATCATCCTCGTCATATGTTTGAGTCTCAGAATACTCGTCAGAGTCGTAGGAGTATGACTCAGACTTAGTCTGAGTCATACTGAGTCAGACTCTGAGATGTCTTCCTCCTCCTCGGAATACTCTACTCATGCAAGACCCAGTCTCTCTCTCCAGTCCGTGTCCCACTCTATCAGTCTACCCCACCCCATCTGTTCACTGGGGTAGAGCAGAGACTCGTTGAGGGTGAGGATAACAGGACATTTCTCACTACACTTGTTAAAGTATAGCACTGAATGGTGATCAAGCCCCACAAAGAACAGGAGTCGCCGAATTTCATGCTTTCCCCATAACTCGTGTGCATCACGCACATAGGACCAATCCCCACTGATGGTGTCATAGAGATGGAACCCGTCGACACAAAGAAGGAGTATGAGCCGTCCATAAGCCTAGAGTTAGAAATTCAAACTTAGAATATTGTCAACTGGTATTAGCGATGTCTTGAGGTTGAAGAGGGATTATTAAACGTTGCTAACGGCCATACTTCCATATGCAAATTGTGCTTAATCTACCTCCCTCTAGTCCAATAGGTATAGTTTCCAATAGAGAGAGATACAAGTATAACGAAACGTACAATGGAGAACATGACTGGTGAGCCGGCGTCTTCTTTCCAATTGGTCGCCCCGTCCAGTACCCACCCTCCCTCTATGGTGTACGTCCAATGACACAGGCTGTGTTCTGAGTCATCATAGAACAGGTGAAGGGTATCATGATGATACTATCATCCACCACCGTGTGACAGTATGACTGCCCAAATACCGGTGATGTCCTACTATCCAGCGTCCACACATCTGTGTCAAGGTCGTAGAGACATGCACTGTGTTCGAAACGAGAGTGATCGATAGGTACTATCACGATACAGTCGTCCAAAACACATACAAGCGGTCCGCATGGGGTATTGCCATACTCGTGTACTTCCAAGTTGACACCACTTGGTAGACGGATGATGCCCCCGTCCCTGTCGATGCACTGAGTGGCAAGGCACAAACTAGTCTTAGCATGGCCATTTGGTTCAGCCAGGTCGATGAGAGTGATCGTGGGACGCGTGGCCGGGTAACTATCACCGTCTGCCGTACGAGGTCTGCTCCCTGTACCGAGCTCACATATGAATCCAGGCGTGTAGACCACTTCCAGTCCCGGACCATCATACCTCATCTCTGTGGATATATGTCCTTCCCATGAGAGACACTGAGACTCAACGAGGCCCTGACAGAGGAACCAACGACTTGTTTTCCAAGACTCGTGTGCTAGTAAGATGCTCACTGATCCGCAGCTGATGATGTTACTTATGTCTGTACGCCTAACAGCGGGCTTTGTGACACTCTTAGTCTCAGTACCAGTGGGGGTGTTCTCTCTGACAGTGACAACACTCTCGCCAGGGAGAGACAGCCTACATGGCATAACAGCTATGGCCTCATTGTCATCAGTGGTACACTCGTCCATTGATATGTCACTCACAATCGGCCACTACTTTACTGGTGAGACACTGTCTGGTGGGGCTGAAAAGAGCAGGAGAGGTGAAGACAGTGAACACGCTCCTCAAGTTGAGGGCCTCAACAGTATGAGGGTTTCTATAGGAATTCAATTTGAAACTCAAATAGAATTGCAGTAACTAGTATATAGGTTGAATGATCACAACTCAATCCGAACTGTATACAATGCTGCATTGTAACAATGCATCACGTGATTGGGACATTGTGCCAAGTTTATACAGTATATCATAAACTCCGTGATGAGAACCACCATTATGCAACTTTATGATGAGTTATTGATCGTAGTACAATAACAGTACTACAGACTCTGTAGTGCAGAGTCACTAGACGGAGTTACAGACACTTTGACACTGCCCATCATATATGATATATTATATATCTTTGAGTTCCACCCCATACAGCCACCCAAACGTTGGGCCAAAGTTGTCGACGACAACTTGTCGTCATAATCATTGATCAAAAGAGTCCCCTACTCGTTCTAGTCATCATCTGGGTATTCCGCCTCCTTCTCATCGGATGTCTCATCCACAGGTAGACCCAGTGTCTCCCTCCAGTCCGTGTCCCACTCTATCAGCCTACCCCACCCCATCTGCTCACTCGGGTGGAGGAAAGACTCGTTGAGGGTGAGGATGGATGTCTCTTTCTCTTCCTCCCCAGCAAGAGGATACTGCCCCTCAGGATAGTCGAGACAGAGGATAGTGTTGAGAGTGAGACCAACACACTTGAGATCGGATGTGTTTTCACGGTCGCACACGTGGCTCCAGTCGCCACTGATGGTGTCGTAGAGATGGAAGCCATTCTCACACCCTAGCAGAACGTGACGCCCAACGCTCTAGTGTAAGACATGGAGATATACATATAGGCTGGCATTTATCCTATACCAACAGCTTGTATGTACCGTACTCCTTATCTTCGTCAGTATATGTGGCACACAATGTGACTCAAGATACATTCATACGACTCTCCGATATAAATATACAGACTATGATAGGAGTATGGATGTACCTTGGCGAATAGAGTCTGGCCCAATTTGTCCGATCCACCAGGACTCCTCATCTCTGTCCACCCTCCTGGGAGTTAAGCTTCAGAATCACTTGTCATAGGTTAAAGCGTATGAAGAAACTACATGTGGTGACACCTTGTAGGGAGTATGTCCAGTGGGCCATATCCTCATATACCGTGGAACAGAAGATGTGCAGTGTATCCTCAATAACAGTGTGAGACACAGGAAGCCTAATATCCATCCCGAGCCGTGTATCCAGAGTCCAAGTCTCAGTGTCGGGATTATACCAGCATACAAATGGGTTACGCTTCAGGTAGGTTCTTGGTATAAACACGAACTGGTCCTCCAATACACACGCCACAGGATCGCACATGGTACCGACGTCCACCTTGTGACCGTATGGAAACTCTACTCTGACTCCCTCTTTGTCTATGTACCCAGAGGGAGAGAAAATATACTCTATCGGCTCGGAGGTTGGGTCGGCTAGATCAATGAGGGTGATTATACCTTGCAGTGGCTTGTTTCCATGAAGGAGAGTTCCGATATTACTGTAGCCCGCTAGAATACCGTGCTGAGAGCACACGTCCCGACCGATGGTTCCAGTTCTCTCATTCAGGCTTGTGATATCAGACTGAACACCAGTGGTGAGAACAGAAGTCTCATATGCGAATGTACACAGCTCTTGAGCGGAACGCTTCGTCCTGAGTGCTGCAACAAGAAGGAATCCAGCGGAACCGAGATCAGTCAAGGCATGAGTGTCTCTTAGCCTAACTGCGGGCCGTGCCTCACTCATAGTCATGCGTCTGTGTCCGAATCCATCTTCCACAATCTCGTTCTGCATCTTCCTCCCAGGTAGGGGTAAGACACAAGGTGTGCTAATCATGGCATCCTCTTGCTCACTCCTTGCATCATCATGGGTATACTCACTCTCCCTCTCCCTACGTGACATGAGAGGAACACTAGGCAATGCAGTCTGACGTGAGAAGTGTGCTATGATACAGAGCCAATTAGATTCCAATAATAATAAGAATCCAATTTACAATAACAATAAGAATCCAATTTAGACAGATACTAATTTAGAATCTAAGCCATTCCCCATACTCTGCTGATAAGTTGGGAGAAGAGGTGCCCTAATTGAAGTGAGTGCCTAAATGTTTAAAGAATGGATACATTAGTGTAGAGAGAGAATCTCGCAGAGAGTGGAAGCTTGGCATTCTTTAAAGGCAGATACTCATTCTATAGCAGATACGCAACGAAACAAAGGGGCGGGGGTGGGGGGGGGGGGGGGGGGGGGGGGGGAAGGGGGGGGGGGGGGGGGGGGGGGGCAATCGGAGAGGAGCCCGTGCAGAGAGATCTGCTGTACAACTCACCACAAATCACAGAATAACAAGTGATGTCAGTGTGTATAGAGACCAGCACTGACAAGTAGTACTATCTATATAGTACTATCTATATAGTACTATCTATATATCTATATACCTGACACCAGCCACGTTATCGATCCTCCTCTGGATGGTGGTGGTGGCCCTGCCACTCACGTTCTGCTCCACAATGGAGGATATGTCGCCAGCAGAGTACACAGCCTGGGGTTGGGAGAAATATGTTGTGGATAGGGAGAGAAAGGGTATGTGGGGACACTAAACGGGAGATACTCAAACCAAACCGATATAGTGTCAGACACTCGAATGGGGTGAGGGTACTCACATTCATCAATTAACAGTGGTATTATACTCCTAATACATAATAAGCCACATATTATCCGGTACAATTGTATTTAGCCACGTATTGTACTCTGAGTAGTGAAGCCAAGAGAAAGGTGCTTAGTGGTACCAGAGTCACATACACCAGTTAATTTCCCCTCTCCTTATACAGCCAAGACACCAAGATGATATACATGTTCACAAGCAGTCAGAGCTGCCTCCAACCTTCCTCTACTCCCTGTACCCTACCTGGGTCATAGACCAGTGAGCAGCAGACATCACTCCATCCATTGCCTCCTTCTCCTGACGGATCTGGTTCTGCAGCCGCCTGAAACGAGCACTCAGGGCATCAGCCTTCTTCTTCAGAAGGGAGTGACCCTTCTGGGCAGATACCCGGCGCAGCTTCAACGCCTGCAAGTTCCTGTATGAGAATACAACTTCTCAATGTCGATAATAACAGGCATGCTGGGCTAGAAAACATACATGCGTGTTGGAAGGACATTAGCGAGGCGTTTGTCAGACATCCTGGTGGCTTTCTGTCGTGCTTGGGAGGAGCTAAGGCTGGAACACTGGAGTGGCTACACCCTTTTGAAGAAAAAGTCCTGGAAAAGGGTATAGGACATGTTTTTGCATGATGACATAGCGAGTCAGCTGTGTCTTCTCTTAGGAAACAAGGTTTGTATTCGCTGATGACAGTGTTTTTTGTTCAATGCAGTGCTATATTGGGTTCCTGATGGATTTTAATCCCTTGTATTCTGTCTATGTTCCACTCCTAACCCCGTAGATGCGTCTGATCACATTTGTTTTGGCTGCCCTCCTTCTGGCGAGCGTTGTCTCTGCCAAGAAGAGCGCAAAGATCACCGAGCAGGTAGGTTTATGGTCTGTAATGCCTGGCTGTTGTGTATCCAGAGTTGCGTAGTGTTATTGTCTGTATTTCAATCGTGACATGCCTTGTCAGTGTCTGTATACCACTGCTCCCTTTGAAGTATTCCTGATCCTCAGGTGTACTTTGACATGGAGCAGGACGGCAAGAGCCTCGGCCGCATCACCATCGGCCTCTACGGTGACGATGTCCCCAAGGTGTGTTGCTGTTGACTCTCACTGGCAGTCTCTGGACCTGTCTGCTTGTTCTCACCCCAGACTGTCGAGAACTTCAAGCAGCTGTGCGACGGAACCCCCGGGTTCGGATACGAGAACTCCAAGTTCCACCGTGTCATCAAGAACTTCATGATCCAGGGCGGAGACTTCACCAGGTACCCTTATCCTCTCGTGTTTGTGTCTTCTCCCAGTGATATGTATCTGCGTGTATATCTGACTTCAGGGGTGACGGAACCGGCGGCAAGTCCATCTACGGCAACAAGTTTGAGGTAGGGCTAGAGAACCGCATTGCTGTATAAGAGCAGAGTCACCTCAATTCGTATTAACTTGTATATGTACTCACTTTAGGACGAGAACTTCAAGATCAAGCACTCCATCGGCGCTCTCTCCATGGCCAATGCCGGGGCCAACACCAACGGATCCCAGTTCTTCCTGACCACTGCCAACACCTCCTGGCTCGGTACGATGCATTGTTTGTAGTATTCTCTTCTTCCTCTCTCTGTATATACGCCTATTCACCGTCAGACGGACGCCACGTTGTGTTCGGCCACGTTGTGGACGGCATGGACGTTGTCAGGGCCATCGAGGGCACATCCACCAATGCCAGGTATGATGCAGTATTGTTCGTGTGTAATAGTGTGCTTTCTCGAGTATCCTAACTCCAGGGACAAGCCTCTCAAGGACGTCATCATCAGGTCCAGCGGTGTCCTGGAGACCCCTTCTCCCTTCACCATCGAGATCTAAGGTCGCAATGACTCTACACTCTATTTGAGTGATCTGATTTGAATAGAGTTCTTGTTTGGGTGTCGTTTTCATTGGAATCCGAGGGTCTACATAACTTATCCTGATGTTGTACCAGGCCTAGTAGTTCAAAACACTTACTGCAGGATTGTTGTTATACAATCGTCATACTCAGTAGATGCATTCTTACTGACTATACTGAGACCGATAGGAACTTCCTGTTAGGAAGCACCGGCAAAGAGCCGCTCTTTAAGAGCGTAGAAATCTCTACAAACCCTTTCAGACTTTGCCAAAAACACAGAAGAATCGAATCGCACCTCTCTGGGTAAGTAGGACATGGAGAACGAGCAGGTCCAGGAAGTGGAGTTCAAGGAGGAGGAGATGGGAGTACGTAAGTGTTTCTATGTTCATTTTGGGCACTATTTGCCCAGATTCTGAGTCTGGAGACGATTTCTCTTTCTATCCTCGTCGGCACGCGCTCTTGGAGCATGCATATACTCTTTTTCTGTATACAGATGCGCTAGGGGATATGTAAAGCCGTATTTGGGTGTTTCGACTGACCTATGTTTGCCAGATCTAGCTTCCTTGTTTCACTCACTCCCTTACCCCAGGTCGCAGTGATTGCTGCTCTCCTTGATCACCTGGGTTTCAAGACCACCTCTGCCGCTCTGATCGCTGAGTATGACACCTACCCCGAGGGAAAGACCACCGTACGTGTTCATATAGATGTGGTATAGGTCACTCCAATAGTAGATGTGTGGATCTGCATGTGTATCAAACCCCCCACCCCAGGACATGATGGCCATCAACGACTTCTTCGTCCACCTCCAGCAGGAGGCTGGCGCTGATGCCGTGCCCATGGAGGATGAGGACGTCCCAATGACTACCTCTGAGGAGGTACTTCCCCTTCTGTCCATGGTCTTTGTATACTAAGAGTGACCTTCGTCAGTATTCGTTCACTCACTGTCAGAAGGAGGACGAGGAGGAGTCCTCTACCTCTGAGGAGTCTTCCTCTTCCGAGGAGTCCTCCTCTTCTGAGGAGGAGGAGAAGGTCGAGGAGGAGTCTTCTTCCTCTGAGGAGGAGGGTGATGTCGAGATGTCCGAGAAGAAGGTATGTACAACTACTCAGTCTCAGCGTCCTGGCCTCCATCCATCTTTATGTATCAGTGTCAATGTGTCTCATCCCATGCTATGACTGTGGAGGAGCACAACATTCTCTTCCAGAGACTAACTGGCAAGGACCCCAAGGTGACACTCCATCTCTCTCTTTCCCTCCCTCTCTCTCTCTCTCTCTACACCCCTATGTGTCTCTGTGTGTCTCTGCCTCATGCCCAGGTTGTGTCTGACGAGATGTCCGAGACAGAGGAGGAGGTCGAGGAGGCACCCAAGGTACATGCATCACATACATGCATCACATACATGGAGACACTCTCGGCAGTGCACACATACTCCTTACCTCAGGCTGTCGTCCCCGTGAAGGCTGCTGAGAAGGAGGAGTCCTCTGAGGAGGAGTCCTCCTCTTCCGAGGAGTCCAGCTCTGAGGAGGTATGGAATGATTCAGTTTGATGCATGTACTCTGATATATGACACACTCACCTCAGGAGTCTTCTTCCGAGGAGTCCTCTAGCTCTGAGGAGGAGTCTTCCTCTTCCGAGGAGGAGGAGGAGGCCCCCAAGGTGTGTTTACCTCCCTGTTCTGTGTTCTGCTCCATTGTGTTGACTTCCACAGTACTGTCCACTTACACATAGGCTGCTGCCCCCGCCAAGGCCGCTGAGAAGGAGGAGGAGTCTTCTGAGGAGGAGTCCAGCTCTTCTGAGGAGTCTTCCTCTTCCGAGGAGTCCTCTA
>BDIP01000343.1:10722-21041 GCA_003568945.1 Kipferlia bialata
TCCGAGGAGTCCTCTAGCTCTGAGGAGGAGTCTTCTTCCTCTGAGGAGGAGGAGGAGGCTGCCCCTGCCGAGGCTGCCCCTGCCAAGGAGGACGAGGTACACACAGCTCTATATTATACTACACCACAATCCCTAATGTCTCACTGGTCATGACATATCTCACACAGGAGTCCTCCAGCTCTGAGGAGTCTTCCTCTTCTGAGGAGTCCAGCTCTTCTGAGGTGAGCCCACACAATTTGGTACATCGCAGGATGTATTCACCTTCAACCCATGCCCTCATCCCTAGGAGTCCTCCAGCTCTGAGGAGGAGTCCTCTTCTTCCGAGGAGGAGGAGGAGAAGAAGGTCGACACCCCCATGGAGCCCAAGGTATTGCCACTCTGCTCAATGGGTATCTGTCTCTGTGTATAGTGTGACCCTGCTTCCTGCCTACCCCCCTCATCCCCAGGCTGCTGAGAAGGAGGAGTCCTCTGACGATGAGGAGTCTTCCTCTTCCGAGGTATGTGTGGATACTCACCACTTTCACCGCCGAAGTATATGCCTGCATACTACATACGCGTACTACCTCTCACCCACCAGGAGTCTTCTTCCTCTGAGGAGTCCTCCAGCGAGAGCTCTTCCTCCGAGGAGTCTGAGTCCGAGTCTGAGTCCGGATCTGACTCTGAGGCCACTGTCGAAGAGGACTTCACCCCCACCGAGATCAAGGTACACATACACATTCTTTCTCTCTTACACTCACCACTTCTGTCTTTGTAGTAGTGCCTATCCAGCCCCTCACCCCCAGGAGCTGAAGAGAGGCACTGCCGCCAAGAGGGCCGCTGCCATCGCCGCTGCCCAGCCAGCTGCCAAGAGGTGCGTGGCATGTGTCATATAACATACACGGCTTACACTATACACTGTGTGTCTCACTGTAGGGCCCCCAAGGCCACCCCCAAGGCTGTCAAGCAGACACCCAGGTCCAAGAAGCAGACACCCAGGGCTACCCCCTCCAGGTACACTAAAATACCAATCTCTCTCTCCCCCACCCCCACCTCTCTCTCCGTCTCTGACCCTAGGCACTCCTACGACGAGGGCGTCGTTGGGCCCAACAAGAACCTCAACAACAGGCTCCAGGCCACCAAGGGCCAGGGCTACAGGTGGGTGGTGCATCTGGTGCATATTCCCTGTTATGTAGTATGTATGTAGTATGTATGTAGTGCATATATGCTTCTCCTCCTCACCTCAGGACTGAGAAGGGCAAGCGCAAGAGAGGTGGCTTCGTGGGAGGCATCGCCGATGGGGTGAGGTCCCAGGCTCTCTAAGCATCCCCTGTGCATGTGTGTGTGTGAGGGTGTGTAGACTCTGTTGTTGTTGTTGCTCTGATGGGTGTGGGTCGTCCCAGGGCTATTACTCGGCCACTTTAATGGTATTGTTTCCGTAAATAGATTGTTTCGCTAGATGCATGGGTGTTTTCGTTGATATATCTATTTCATTGACTGGCTGTTACCAGAGTAATCATGCTACCTCTGCCTCACCCTCCTGGGTCTCTCTCTCCTCTCTCTCCCTTCCCCCCTCTCCCTCCTCCTCCCCCCCTACCACTGCCACTGATGCCCCCTCTGCCTCCCCCACCTCTCCCTGGGGGTGGTCCTCGGGGGGCATCGTGTAGTCCACAGTGTGCACCACTGGGGATGAGAGGCATGATATACTTGAGACTGTACAAGGTATGGGCTCTCTACACACATACACCCACCTGAGCTTGTCTGGCCCACCTCAAACACATCTCCATCCAGACCAGAGACTAGGGTTAGAGAGACACTTGGATACATACTCCTATAGACATGTGTGTGTACTAGGATGCACCCACCCCCCACGTTGACCTGCTCCTCTGCGGCCCCAGACACAAGCTCAGGGGGGAGGCTGCCTAGGGGGTCAGTGCACACACTCAATACTCACAGAGACACTACGTCTTCTTCCCGCCTACCTGCCTTTGCCTTTGACTCCTTGGCCAGTCTGTTCACAAACACGCCCACGTGGAGACAGGCAGAGCGGAGGCCTGGGGTGGGGAGACACCACATATGGCACATGACAGTACACTCACCCTTGGATGCCTTCTGCACCCCCTCGTTCTCCTGCATCCACATCTTGGTCTCAGTCACGGCCTTGCTCCTGGGGGGTGAGGGTAAGTACTAGGCCAAGAAGTATATCGTGTAGTTGGGGTATCGTATTCACAATATATGAATGGGATATACTCACCTGCCCAGTGCGTCCACCCCACGCTGCAGCCCCTTGGCAACTTCCTGAGGGTAAGGGGACAGAGACAGAGAGCGAGAGAGAGAGAGAGAGAAGAAGAAGAGACAGGCCCCACCTCTGTGGCCTGTGGGAACCCGGTGTGTCTGAATGCCTCTCTGGTTGCCTCTGCACCCTCAGACACAGTGGCAGACACATTGTCAAGCACACCTGGGGGGGGGAGGGGGGGGGGGGGGGGGGGGGGGGGGGGGGGGGGGGGGGGGGTATGTACATATGTGAATAGTACAATGTAATCCAATGCTAGTATAATAATGATAGTCAGGGTATGAATATGAGTATAGTGGTACCGAGTCCTACGTATAATGAACACTGGGGGGTGAGTGAACCAGCTCAATACAAGCATGGATTATAGGTGTTGGAGGTTATCGAATGGCACGAAGGCGGGCGGGGGGGGGGGGGGGTTATAATCACTCATATCACATATATACATGTGTGCCGTGATATATGCCAAATATTTACATACACATCAGTGGGACATATCATTGCAGACTCAATATCACTTCCGTATCCCGCAATACGCTCACGACCACAATCACCCTTCTCCATAGCCATATATCATATACCAACATATTCCTATTGCACCTGGAGTACAATGCCTAGGTTCTGTCTCTTTGGAGCTCCAACACAAAAGGTAGTAGAGGTTGACGGTAAGGTCTGAACAAGTCCTACCTTTATTCGCAAATGTAGCAAAAGTCCCGTACCCAAGACTCAGCATTTGGCTATAAATAGATATCACCCAGGAGTAGGCCCCCGCCCTCACCATCTTGGTAGGGGATGTCAACAGTCCTAAACTCCCATCTCTATTCACAGCATACACTCATACCTCAAAACACAATGACATACAGACACTTTGCAAATGAACACCAAATGATTCCCCTCCCTCTCCATCACTATGGATGTACTCTGTACCGGCTCTCAGTGTCCCTCAACCGTTGTGGTGCCATATACATATACATATATCTATATACATGCCCTCAGTGCCCCATGTGCCGTGTGGGTCTGGGGTACTCAGAGGTAGCCTGCCAGTCTGGGGTGAAGAGTAGCATACATAGGTCTATACATATACCCATGGATATACATAGCTATATAACACCCACCTAGTATGAGCTGCCTCCAGTTGTCAGGGATGGGACACTGCCACCCATCAATCTCACGGATACCGTCCTGATAATGAGATGGGCACTCAAACAGAGGCAACACAACAGATATATTACACCGCCCTCAGTATATATATATCTATATCAGATATAGACTATATCTACCTGTGTAATCAGGTCGAATCTCTGCTTCATCTCACTGTATGTGAAAGGTAGCAGGGTGTTGGGATCCACAGTCTCAAGGCCAATGCCTGGTGGTTATAGGGTATATGAGTGTATACGCACACATGAATTCATAAAATTGTAATATGATTGTAAACAAGTACGCAACCGTGTAGTCTCAAGACCAATGCCTAGTAGGGTACACATAAAAGGAGACACAATTGTCCATATGATGCATATAAATATGTGGATGATATGATATATGGGTGGGGGGAACACTCTCGCAACACACATAATATTCTTCATTCATGTATATTCATCCACTAACCTAGCCTGTCTGTGCCATACCACCCTATGTTCTTGTCCATGTCGTCTATGAAGGTGGGGTCGAAGTGACCACAGTACGTGTCCATCGTGATGATACTGGCATTAAGGGTGGAGAGAGAGAGAGAGAAAGAATAGAGCCAAACTGAATATCCATAGTGATGATCCTCAGATTTAGTGTGGAAAGTACACATACGCATATACAGAGACACATATACATGCCTATCAACGTCTGTCTGTGCTATCAAGTCAGGGTTGATGAACTCAGGGTCCCAATGGAACACATCCACCTGGCATGAGTGTGATAGAGTGTATCACCAATGAAGATACTATGTTCTTACTATATTCTTACTATTATATGCATATATATATATGTTGATGAATTCTGGGTTCCTTGAGAACAGATCGGCCTGGAGTCAGGTCATGTCATATATCATGTGATATAGGGAATACATCAACCTGGATAGAGGGAGTGAGGGTAGGTGTGAGTAAATGTATCCATATACACTGTATCACATAGTGTACCTGCAATTCCAGTTCAGCCTCGTGCAATGCCTGTGAGAACATGGCTAGGAAAGAGGCAAAGTCAATGCCGTCCTGGTCTAGAGTGAGAGGTGTGGGATATAGAGATAGGGAGAGAGAAGGAGATAGACTGACAAGGGAGGTGGCATTTTGAATGTCTTCCTGGTCAGTATGAGAGGGAATGTGTGTAAATACATGTGTAAAGGAAAGAGTGGGACGGGTAGGTAGCAAGCACGGTGATGCATAGTCAATCCTGCCCGGTGTGTTCCTATCACATATAGTACACCATATACATACCTAACATGTCAGCGGGTTCAATATAGATAAAGTATATGTGGTACCCTGGGCACTATATCGTATATATACAAGTATATATCACATATATAGATATATATATGATATATACCTATACCTATATCTATATATATATCTATATCTATATATCTATATATATAGATACATACCCTGCATGTCTGCTGGCTCAAAGTCTACGTTGTACCCTGGATACCCGTTGATTCTGGCAGTCTGTAGGGCATGGGAGATGAAGGGCTGGACGTGAGTTGAGGTAAAGTACAGTTATACACACTCTCTCTATCACTATGTATTGGTAACATATATACCTCTGGGTCACTGAAGAGCTGTCTCAGTCTGGCAGGGTCTCTACATGTGATCATGGGCCAGGAGGTGTATCCCATGCTAAGGTTAGTATATACACATATATATATAGAGAGAGAGACAGAGAGAGAGAGAGAGAGACGGTGATCATGGGCCATGAGGTGTAGCCTGTGCTGTGGTGAGTATATAGGGTGTATACAGTGAAGGGTGTGTCCAGAACATGGAGCTATGAATGCTGCGAGATATATCTGTAGAAAGAGACAATGCTGAGAAGAGGTCTCAGCGACAATATGTACAATTATGTACATATACGTACCGCTTGAGTGTTGGGTACACATCTGTGAACCCGTTCCACACCAGGGTGGAGTTGGCACCCAGATCATAGGCCTCGAAGGAGACATCACTGAGTGTAAGGGTGTAGGTAGAGAGAAACTGTGAATAAGGGTGTAGGTAGAGAGAGACTGATTGAGCCAATGGTCACTTCGAAAGAAACAATAATATGGAAAGATAATGGGAAACACACAGTGTTTAACACAGTGGGACTACTTATCAGTCAGTAGTAGACTCACACATACCTGATAATTTGTGAACACTACGAATATGGAGTTGGTAGCACTCATACACACTAATACTATCAATGTACCCAGACCCACCTGATAATGTGTGACCATTCAGAGCTAGCCAGCTGTGCCAGGGCGTCACGATAGTCGACCTGGTGGTAGAGTGGATCCAACTGCATATGATATGGCTCCGTATGCTGCGCAACACAATGAACTGAGGTGTGTATATATAGCAGGAAAGAAGACTAACAAGCAGTGGGGGGACGTCAATTACTCAGTCACAATGTAGGTAGAATTGCAAATGTACCCTCGTCATTCTGTCACATCAGTTAACGCAACAGTAACGAAACTGTATATATATATATATATAGTTATAGTAACTATATATGGCGTCAGACATGTGGACGCTATTGTGCATAGAGAGTGATAACGTGCAACTCACCTTGTCCAGATACTGATACTGTTATCATATATATATCTATATATATATACCTGTATATATATATATACCTTAATTCTAACATGTTTCGTCCACACACCTCGTCCTCACATCTCTGCAGGCATATCCAGGTAAACACACACACACACACACACATATATGTATATACATATATATATCTCAATTCTAACACCTTTCATCCACATACCTCGTCCTCACATCTCTGCAGGCATATCCAGGTGAGGACACGTCTGTCAGGGGGGTGGAGGGGGGTGGAACCTGGTGGTGTTAGGGGGAGATACACGCAACGTAGGGTAAGAGTATGGAATATACACTATTAATAGCATGGACTAGTACACTGTTCCTAGACGTGGCCTTACCCATGATGAGGAATGACCCCTCCGGTCCTGTCTCTATGGACTGGACCACCCCAGTTGATGCTTGTACAGTATCCATGGGAATTGGAGAGAGCGTATTGTGATACTGGAGGTGAGAGGAGGTATATGGGTATGACACATGTTTACTGATGTGTACCCACCAGCGTGTCTGCCTCCCCTGTCTGTCCGTGCTCTGCATACCCTGTCCCATACACTGTGTGGGTGGTGTCAAGCACAAGGGTGAAGGCACCCCCTGCCGACACTTGGGTGGCCTGGGTTAGGTATACAGTATATACCGTATATATACTATATATACGAATAACATATAATATAGTATATATCGTATATATACTATATATGTAGTATATATATATATATATACCGTATATATACCATATGCACGTATAGACCATAAACACGCTATATATACACATAGTATGACCCCTTCATAAACATATGCATACCACCTAAGGTGGTCCTTCCCTTTAACAAGTATGTGTTCCTACTGATGCTGATCATTGCCAGACATGGCTATACATATTACCGTGTCTATACACCCACCTTCCCCCCCAGCACTGATGTGTCCACCAACACAGGTGTCAGGATGGCAAAGCCTAGCTCCATGTCTGCTGTTGTGTTGCCACACTGGCCATAGTCGTTGTTGCCAAAGGCGTAGACAGCGCCTAGGGTGAGGTAGTAAGATGACCTATTATCTACTATATATCATCTACCGTTGTTCCTACCCATGGCAGAGACAGCGCCTAGGGTTGGACGGATACATATGGCTGAAGTGTTGTGTTGTATACTTGTAGTAGGGCAAATACAACTACATACATGATCATGCCTTGCTCCATCAACACCACTGACTACTCCCGTCCAGATACATATATAGAGACAGATAGATACATATATGGATACCGATACATAGATACAACAGTGTCTCCCACTGTAGTCTACGGTATATGTATTAGTACACTAAGTTGTATTGTATCCACATGTATGCATACACCCACCTGACCCCATCAACACCACCGAGTGGTCCTGCCCACAGAGGACTATGTACTCTACTCCAATATGTATATATATATATGCACTAGGTGTAGTATGCACACCTGACTCCATCAACACTACAGAGTGGTCCTGTCCGGCACTCACAGACACTGGGGTGTCAGTGTCCCAGGTGGGGGTCACCTTCGGGTCAGCATAAGTAACATATACTAATACAAACACTAAAGTATATATATATCTATAGTATATGTTTACATCCCCATGTATCTGTCAGCGACCCAGGAAGGGGTCACCTCAGTATCAGAAGGGCAATTTATATCATCCACATTATGCATGGGTATACGGATTGATGGTGCTCCCTATATAGTGAAGTAGTGGTACTTCAAATTAGTGGCTGTACGTACCAAGACAGGTGATGTTGCGCGTGTCTCGAAGTCCCCTGTCCCCAGCTCTCCGGCGTCGTTGTCACCAAAGGCATACAGAGAGCCTAGGGGTAAGTGGGTGTATATACCACACACACGTATATACATCTGAACACATATATCCAGATACCCTAAGAATACTTGCCATTGACAAGTTGCCAATCATCATACTTATTGTTGTCTCCAAAGGTATACACAGAGCCTAAGGGTGGGGTATCGTTGTACACATCAACATGTATGTACATGATTGCATGGTGGCAAAGCACTGCCCCACCTGTGTCTGTTATGATGAGGCAGTGCCTCTCGTTACAGCTGGCGTCCACGATAGGTACATCTGGGGTTGGGAATATAGACTTCAGAATGTATCTGATAATGATACTGACGCAACGGGAATGTCTAGTTGGGGTACATGGGATTTAGGACTTCATTCCCACTAGCTTCGAATAAGGGCGCATCCACACACCTATGTCTATGGGCGTGGGTGTCTCAATGACCCAGGGGTGGACACTGGGGTCAGGGTATATAGGATATACAAGATTACCTCTATCTTATACCCTGTGTGTCACTTCCTACCAGCCACACCCAGTCTGTCAACTCATACAGTGAAGGAGAATAGATCCATTATTCCAACAAGCCCTACACTACCCCCACCCACATACATTTCTGAGTATATGTCGATGTCTTGCCCACCTTCCACACCCTGTCTGTCCACTCCTGTCATCCCCACAGGACAGCATCACTCCCTGCAGTGAGAGAGAGAGGATATGAATTCATATATATATCATTATGACACACGTAGTTCTCTGAAATATCCTCTCAGGACAGCGTCCAAACCGACTCAGCGAGAGGCGTATGGTAGAAGTCTATCCAACGTGTCTCCTCACCTTGTCCGTTAAGAAGTGGGATGTGTACCCCCCCGCCAGCACCCTAGTGACTGACCCATAGGCATCAGGGACAGACACGACAATGGGAATGGGTCAGAAGGGAGAGGTGTATATATATATATACACTAATTCATATACTTTTACATATATAGATATGGTTATTAATATGTACAACGGTATTAGGATATATACGACAATGGGAATGGGTCGGGGGGCGTATGAGTATATATATGTATAGATACATGTATAGGTATATATACATATATATGGCAAATATTCATATATGCATCAGACAATACTGTGGGAATGGGTCAGAAGGGTGTAGACTCATTGAATATATATAGATATAGATATAGTGTATAGATACATATATGCATCTGGGTATATATTCGCATATGCATCAAGGATAGACAAGACAAAACGGATGGGAATGGGAAAGATAGGTGGTGTATGAGGATATTTATATATATATAGAGAGAGAGATGAACAATAATATATATAGATGGTTCAGAATACTACCGACCAGAGTATATATAGATAGGTTGTGTAGTTATTACTAACAGTTCGGATAGCTAATAGGGGACGTCACAAACGTACGTGGTAGTGTACTCATTGACATCCTCCCCCAGGGCATGGAGGTTGTTGGAGCCAAAGCCCCACACTGACAGTCAGTCAGTCACACACACACACACATATATATACACATATATATATACATTATACTGAATGATAGGTGAAGAAGACAGTCAGGCAGGGGGGAGGGTGGGAGAATGAGTATCTAGACATGATGTAAAATATTAGGAAAGAGAGAGCATGGACCTGTGTATGTACTTACTAGTGTGCAAATATAAGTGTATACTTCTGTGTGTCTACTACAAAGGTAGATGTCCTGTTATACTCTGATATATTGTGTAGAGACAGCCTCCATGACGAATGTCGTATATGTATAGTATATATATAGACGACATTATATACATAATACATGGGAGAGTATGGGATGTGCCCCCTGCACCTGTGTGTGTGTCATCCACCACCAGGGTATGGTCCTTGCCACATGCTATGGAGATGACCTGGGGTAAGGGGTGTGGGTTCACTCTACTATCAATACCCATGGCCACCACCTTCATCCCAGTAATACTCTCTTTACTCAGTGTTGGTGTGCACATTACAACATGCATAAACACTGACATAAGTGTACATAAGTATGTATACCCTCACCTTCCTCCCCATGAACCCCTCGGGGCTGATCAGAGTGGGTGTGTCCCGTATCTTGTGTCTCTCTGGTCCCAGCTGACCCCACTCGTTCCTACCCATGGCATAGACCAGGCCCTGGGGGGAGAGTGAATAGCAATAAGTATGTGAATATAATGAATATAGATAACAGTAAATATATTGAATAATGAATATAATACCATATATATATGTATGTATAAGTATACCTCCTCCGTCAGCACCACGCTGTGCTGCTCTCCCCCACATGCCATGACAGGGTGGTAGCCAGACCAGACCTGGGGGGATCAGATATGAAGAGAGAGGTTGCGATTGGGTGGTATACAGAGCAGACTTGGGGAGAGAGAGATAAATAGGGGTGGGGGGGGGGGGGGGGGGGGGAAAGGCCAAAACGC
>BDIP01000344.1:0-14246 GCA_003568945.1 Kipferlia bialata
GGTGCGGCAACTACACCTTCGACCTCCCCGCTGCCCAGGACGCCGACCAGCAGCTATACGTCGTGCCCCACAACGCCACTCCAGTACGTAGTCTAGTTGTGTATAAGCACTCCATCTACCTAAGACCTACTTAGCTCAACGGCCCCTTCTCACCCTAGTGCGTCGGACACGTGTCCCCCTACCACATTGTGTCTCCCACATTCAAGATCACCACCGACGGTCCCGTTGGAGCAGCCTTCACCAGCAAGTACCTGTCCGGCCTCCTGATTGTGGTGGCCGTCAACGTGGTGGCCTCTCTGGTACTGGCAATCCTGTAGAGGACAAGAGAGTGAGGAAGAGAGGAAGAGAGAGAGTGAGAGCGAGAACGAGATAGATGAATGAGTTTGGGTCACTTTGGGCATGGTAGAATATGATGATCTATTCTGTACACCACCACTGAAACACATTGCACAATAACAACACAAAACTAATAGGAATGGTTCTTCTGAATATGTGAATGACTGGATACATCTCAGTCTTCGCTGATGGGAACGGATGAGGATATGTCACTGAGGACACCTGACGAGAGAGAAGCGTCCCTGGCAATTGGGGTGGACCTCTCCACTCTCTCTCTAGGGGGTGGTGTGTGGAAGTGACCCCTGTCGTCCGCTTCCTCCTCCACAGGGCTATGTCTGACGCGACTCGACACATCGTCCCTCATCTCAACACTAACAGCGCTCTCTCTCTCCCTCTCTCTCTGCTGCTGTTGACTGGCTGCTGTCTCCTTCTCTTGCTGTCTCTGCAGGTGCAGTCTCTCTACTCTATCGGCAAGGGTACGAGTCAACGCTGCGGTGGGGCTGCCTGATGGTAAGAAATACAAAACCAGGAATCAACCACACCAGAGCAAGAAGCTAGGCACAGTGTACTCACCCTGGACGTTGGTGCTTCCGATGAAGGTGCGGACCCCCCTCAGGATACCCCTCCACTCGCTGTCGGAGTCCTCTTCGTCATCTGCCCTACCATCACCCCTAGCCTCACTACCACCCACTGACTGAGAGGGGGCGGGGGAAGGAGAGAGCACCAGGGACATGGATACGTTGGGAGACGTTGACACCACAGGCAAGGGTCCTAGGTCTGTCCAGTCTGCTATGTGTGCACCTGGCCCAAACCTGAGGGGTAAGGGACACACTACGTATTCACATATATATGTATATACTATAACGGTAGCAACGTACTTCTCCTGTATCTGTGCTGCAATGGCGTCTGCATCTCTCATCAGAGATGACTCTGAGTGCTTGAGCTCCAGGGTCAGGGGTACTATGCCCTTGAGGCCAGTAGGTGTGTCCATACCCCTACCCATGCCATGGCTAGTGCCCATGGGTATATAGGTGGACTGGACAGAGAGGGCACTGATAGAGTTGAGCTCTGAGGGTGCAGTCTCCCCATAGTTTACAGTGTCTGCCTCTGGGTACTGGTCCTCGGCCTTGCCCTCCTCCTCCATCTGTTCAGTCAGGGCCTGGATCTTGGCACTGAGGGTAAGACGTAGACGAAGGTATACTGTATATAGTATATATCATAAAATTGTTGATATGATAGTGTCCCACTTACCGTATGTCAGCTATGCCCTCTGCCCTGGAGGCCAGGTCATGCATCCTATCCTGGATAGAGGACTTGGTATCCTTGGGAGCAGTACCAGCGTCAGCACCACCCTCTGTACCATCTGCTCCAGTACCCTTCCTGTCTGCACCCTTAGAGGGTAGCCCCAGTCCCTTGGATCGTGTAGCCGTCATGTAGGTAGGCTGCCTCAGGACAGCGAGCTGCCTTTGGAGGAATGTGTTGGGGGACAGGGGCAGGTACGCAGAGGATGTCTGCATATCCTGGGTGGTCTCCACGTCCACCACCCTAACCCCACTCCTAAGGGGAGATACAGGTGGCTTGGGAGGAGACTCAGTCGCACTGGCCTCACTAGCAGGTTCAGCCTTGATCTGAGGGGGTCTCCGTCTGATTGCAAACTCAGACCTCAGCTTAGATAGCTTGTCCTCGGCCGCAGTCATGTTAAGCCTCCGCTTAGCAGGTTGGGGCTCCTCGACAACCTCCTCCTCCTCCTCCTCAATGCGCAACTTGCTAGGGGGTGTCTCCTCTCTCCTCTGGGGAGGTGTGACGGACACGGCAGGGGTCAGGTCTAGAGGGGCCATGGTGATGGGGGAGGGAGACACAGACTCGTCAATCACACTCGTGAACCCTACGTGTCTACCCATCATGTGTAGACCTCCTTGACCCTCCTCAACATCAATCTCTCTGGCCCGCATCACAACATCGTCCCTGCCCCTCTCAGATCTCCTAGAGGAACGTACCCTCTCCCTTGAGGCCGGGGGTATCCGGGTCTCTCTCCTCTCAGTCTCCCTATACACAGGCCGGGGCTCACGATACAGCATCTCACCCTCGTACCGGGGGACTTCGGCATCTCTCTGCATCCGAGCTGCCCTCTCTCTCTCTCCCTCTCTCTGCAGCCGCCTCTGCCTGTCTCTCTCCCTAGACCTGTCTAAGGTGGGTGGGGGTGCATGGTGCCTGGCGAACAGAGACACACGGGGGAGGGGGTACTGCATGTCTCTCTCTCTCTGCATGTCCATCCCTCTATGTGAGGACTGGAAGGTGGGCACAGAGCTGCTTGGGGCCATTCCCCTCGTACCTCCAGCCATCGCAGGACCCCTCCGGCCTCTCATAAATACATGGGGCCGCCCACTCTGGCTACGCACAGGTGCAGCACCTGGTACTGAGCGAGTCAAGGGGTTGGCCATCCCCACCGAGCGGGGGAGGGCAGTGGTTGCCGGCTGGGTCGGGGCTAGGGTACGAGAGCGTGGTGGTGCCGACTGGACGGGGGGACGCCTAGTGCCACTAGTGCCCCCACCTATCCTGAAGACATGGGGTCTCCCAGTATGGGTGTATGGCTGAGAGGTGCCCGTAGAGGGTGCCTGACGTACGGCTCTAGAGGTGGACTGTGGTGGGGTGTACACAGGCATTGGGGCTAGGGGTGCGGTGCTCACTGGAGGCACGATGCTTGGCTCTGGATATGTCGGGTAGGTAGTGGCCTCAGAGGTAGGGGCCGGTGCAAGAGGGGAGGGAATCTCAACTGGACCCATCTCGACACTGGGCTCATCTGCCATATCCATACCCAGCACACGGGATGGAGACACCGTCTCTTCCCGTCTCCTCTCCCTAGCAGACACCTCTCTCTGTCTCTCATCAACCTGCACAGGAGACAGAGGGGGGGACTCCGCCAGGGGCCTAGGGAGAGATGTGGCTTGAACCACCGGAGAGATACTCTCTCTCTTGGGTGGGACCACAGTGTGCACTGCAGACGAAGCTGGATAGGCAAGGGTAGGGGAGGGTAGAAGAGGTCCAACCGTGACCTCGGCCTGAGCCTTGTATGCTGCCACGCTGTCCTTCTTCCTGTCTGTCTCTCTCTGTCTCTCCATCTCCCTCTGCCACTCCAGCTCTCTCTCCCTCTCTCTCTCCCTTGCATCCAATGAAGTCGTGGTCGATAGAGAGGTGACTGAAGACGACACCGTGGGGGAGGTCTGGGGGGGAAGGGCTCCCCTGTCCTTGCTCAGCACCTCCAGCTGCCCCCCTCCCTCCCTGTATGCGTTGATGGGGATGGATAGGGCAGGCATAGTACTATCAAGGGCAGGGAGGGTCACGACCAAGGGGTCGGCTGCATCTCTGTCCCATGAGGCCCTCTCTCTCTCCCTCTCCTGCTCTAGGGCACTCTGGATACCATTCAGGTTGAAGGTCTGAGTACCAGCGGCACCCAGGTCCCCTGTCTCAGTCTGTACAGGGGGTGGGGCATCAAGCCTAGCGACAGAGGCCACTCTCTCCAGATCAGTCTTCATCTCTGTGCCTCCCTCCATGGGAACCCCTCCCTTGTTGACAGAGGGGGAGACATCGGCACGGGCCCTGTGGATATGGTCCTCCCCTAGACCCAAGGCCCCATCTAGCTCGGCCTCTCTCTCTCTCAGTCTGTCACTCAGGGTGTCCCACCGACTGTACACAGCAGCACAGGCCTCTGACTCTGATGCACCAGTGGAAATCTCACTCCTCACTAGTACGGATACCAGAGTGGGGCGGCCTCCCTCCTCCCTCCCAGTGGTCGATGGGTACACAAACTCATGGGCTAGGGAGTGGGCGAGGGAGAGAGCAGCATGGACACGCTGTGAGGATAGCAGCAGCCTGACAGCCAGGGTCGGCATGCCACTCCAGGCCATAAGGAGAGCAGCACCTGACATGAGAAGGGAATACAGCAACTGCATGATAGGTTACACTCACTAACAAGTACCTTCTGGGCTGTAGAGTCCTCTCATCGCCTCGGGTATGTTGTTGAGACTCTCCTGCAGCTGAGTTGGCTCCACAACAGGATGGGCCCCATCCTTGGGCACAGATGCTACCCCTCCCTTAGAGGACAGCTGTAGAGGCAGAAGGGCCACTGGCTTCTCTGCACACATGCTAAACACGGCACCACAGAACCACTGAAGTGCGGGGATGAGTGAGGGGTTGCGTGGTACCAGGGCGAGTGATCTGACAGGCGATGTCCCAGATGGTAGGTCTGTGTCCATCTCAGGATGGACAGACTGACCAGGCAGGGGTGGTATGTCATGGGACATGCCGTGCCTGTGGACCTGGAGGTACTCAGCAGCAGCAGACACTCTGTTCAACACAGTGTCCAGTACCCTGGTGGAAGGGACAGAGGCTGCACCAGTGGTGGCTAGGAGAGACTGAGGGTGAGACCATCAAGAATATGATTGGTGTATATATATATCATCACCTTGTCGTTGTCTGTCACCAGAGGCAGAGCCCCTATGTCTGAGGCCAAGTACCTGCAGCACAGAGTGGTGGCGGCATCCCTAAGGGTGAGACATACTAACAATGTATGGAATACTACAATACATGGTATATATATACCATACCTCAGTCTGCCCTGCTGCACCAGGTGCTGCAGTATCATTCTGGCACAGTCCGGGTCACCCTCTGACTTGACAGCACCCTCCCTCACACCCTCAGTGTCACTCACCTCCCGGGGGGCAGCAGAGGACCCAGCTAGCATGGAAGCCAGACCAGTGTCCAACTCACCCTGGGTATTAGTCGGTGTCCAACGGCTGCATAATGGTATATAGTATACTACTCACCTTACTGAGGAGTCTGAATGCATCCACGGCAGGGTTCCTCTCCCCTGCGTCTGCTATACTGGCACACACCCTGTGTCCTATGGATACAGCAGGGGGGGCATCGGGGACAGGGATAGAGACATCACTAAGGGACTGACGCAACCTAGCATCCACGGCCTCAATCTCACTGAATGCATCCTCTAGAGCGGTCGAGAGAGACTTGACACCCAGCCTAGGGTAAGAAGTTATGACATAATGAGATAGTACCCACTGCTAGTATTCAAATATATAGCTACCTGCTGGCGACGAATGCACACACGTAGTACCGCTGCAGCATCACCCTGTATGCCTCTCTCTCCTCCTTCTCTCTCTCCTTGACTCCAGAAGACATCACTAGACTGCGTCCCAGACCCCTCCTGACCAGAAGAGACGTGCTAACACGTCTCCTGAGGAAGGCGTTGGCAGCTCCCTCCAGTGAGGGCAGTCCTGTGCTACGTAGGAAGGCCCAGAGAGGTAGAGCCAGGACAGGCCTAGCGGGAGGTCTGCGGAAGTGGTTGAGGAGCTCAGCAGTGGTGGATGTAGCAGAGGCAGGCTTGGCCCTAGTGGTTGTTGGCAGGGTAGGCACAGCGAAGAGAGAGAGGGTGTGCAGCTGCTTGGAGGAGACGTAGGTGATGGACTCCAGGGTGCGAACGGCAGAGACGATGGCGTGCACCTCCGCGCTATCCCTACCCCCCTCGGACTCAGTACCCGTCATGGCGAGGAGAAGAGAGAGCACCAGCCTACCCACGACAGGCAGGGCAAGTGACACCACTCTGTCCCTGACTGTGTCTCCTCCGGTGTGGGCATCAGTGATGACCTTAAGCAGAGACAGAGCGAGAGCAGGGGTACGTGACTGGTCGCCCCTCAGCGTAGGAGGTAGGGACGGGTCCACGTCATTGGAATAGAGCAGGGCCATGGCTATCTGCCGAGAGACACAGAGGATGAGCCTCTCCAGCTCAGCTGCCACTACACTCTTGGAGAGGGTGCCAGTAGTTCCCCTATCACTCTCCCCTATGAGGGAGAGGGCGTCATGGAGAGAGAGGGAGGGGACGAGAGAGTCGACGGAGAGAGGGTTGATCCTGGCACCCGAGGAGGAGAGAGAGAGCCACGACGCCAGCACGGCACAGAAGGGAAGGGTCTCACTCTCACCTGTACCAACAGCAGCTGCCACTAGGTAGGGCACGGCAGAGAGTGCATGGGGGAGGGAGACACAACGCAGGGTGGGCAGGTAGGAGTTGAGGCTCGCCCTCAGCATCCTAATCTCCAACAACTCCCTAGGGGTGTTGGCAGCGTTCCCACCCTCCCCTTGCAGAGGGACGGCCATGGAGTAGAGCCTCACCCCCTGTCCAGCAGTGACAGAGAGACAGTACCTCAGCCCAGATGCAGATGGCATGCTGATAGAGAGAGGTGGGGAGAGAGGGGTGTCCGGCTGAGCGGGTGTTAGGGGCAGCGGCAGCAGAGACAGCTTGAGTCCCAGGGAGGCAGGCCCACAGAAGTAGCTGTCGGGGCTAGTTGCATATGCAGCTACCTGGGAGGCAGCGCAGTTCAGAGCAGCGAGTACATCTGTGTTCTTGAGTCTGAACATGTACCCAGTCACATCTGGACCCCGGATGGCGGCAGTGTCCCTTGTGAGGCCGTGCTGTCCTGAGAAGGCGGCACCTGCACTGCTGTGGGAGAGAGTGGCAGCTAGGGGGCCAGAGGCAGGGACACCTCCTGCAGGGGTGGTGGTCTGAGGGGTGAACTTGGGAGAGGGCAGAGTCCCCTGGGACTTGGGGAGGTCTGTATCAACATCCCCAAAGGATGTGCCGCTAAAGACGCCATCGTCACTGTCCTCAGACCCTGACCCTGAGTCGGAGTCTGTCCAGAGCTGGAACCCTGGGGAGGGGGCAGGGGTGGGGACCAGCTTGGAGGGCTTGGATATGGGGCGGGGGGCAGATACAGGTGCAGGTGTAGATGCAGGTGCAGGTGACTGTGCGTGGTCTGTATCAGACAGGGGTGCGAACAGGGCACTCTGTCGGAGGGGCACCACTATACCACAGCTGTTGACCACCACCCCATACCCACTCTCAGACACAGCCATGCACAGGGTGTCAGTGCCAGCCATGGAGGCAATGCGGTGGGAGGGGATGGTCTGCAGGGGCACGTCAACGTGAGAGGCTGCTCAGTTAGAGATGGATGGGAGTGGATGACAATAGGTGTATGAGAGTGTATATATATACATACCTCCTGGCCCAGTCATTGTTCTAAAGACATCTGCAGCTGCCGAGTCCGATGTGAGAGGCATCGTGTAGGGGGTGAGGCGCCCATCGGCAGTGAGGCGGTCGGCAAGGAGCTTTCCCACAGAGAGTGTTGAGAGTACTGAGAACTCTCTGGCAGAGGTACCCTCTCCCACACCCTTGTCTGTGTGTGCATATGGGTTGGCACTCCTAAGCACTACCATGCACATATCACACAATCTGGCACCTGGGGTGAGGGGCAATAGGTACTATTCATTCATGCTGTATACATATAACAGTGACAACACGTACCATTGACGGTTACCCATATTGTCCTGCCTCCAGACCCGACATGGCACATGATCTGAGGGGTAAGGAAGGCGTATATGAAGAGGGGCGGGGAGGGGGGGGGGGGGACACATAGGACCAGTCACTGATAGAGGACAAAGTGCATCCATACCTGGGGGTGACTGAGCTCTGTCTCCTTGCCGGGTGTCCTCTCTCTCTGCCCCACATTGTGGGTGGGGGACTGACCCTCAGGCAGGGGGGTGAAACCAGGGGGGAGGCGGACCCACCTGGGTATTAGACACACAGTGAGCATCAACATTGTATAGTACTGCAGCAGTCCTCACCTAGTGCTCCGGTTAGACACCCTCCAAGACGTAGTGTTCTCCGATACCCTGTGCACTCTCTCAAGAGTGCATGTGAAGACACCTAGAGTGAGCACAGCCAAGATGATACCATATTCACATACAATATACATCCACACAGTATATACAACATATGAAGGTAACACTACGTCAGGGGTCGTACCTATCAGCGCCATGTCAGGCGGGGTACTGTCTGCCGGGACCAGAGACACGCACCCTGGGGTGTGCAGGAAGGCCCTAGCCACCACACACCTGGCCTCCACCACCTCTCCCCCTAGGGAGGTGGGTATAGCAGAGGGAGAAGGAGAGGGGTTGGCCTGGTCCGCAAAGCGCACAGCCTTGATAGGTGCACCCCTACCAGGCCCAGGGGAAGAGACACCAGACTTGACAGACTTCATAGGGTCTGTGAATGGGTTGTATGCCTCCTTCCCCTTAGTGTTGCCCTTGTCCGCCTGGCCCTTCTTCTTGTTGGGGTCTGTGAATGGGTTGTAGGGGGCATCAGTACTGCCAGCCGCAGGTACACTCTCCTTCACAACAGTGGGTACTGGACCCTTCCGGCTGACTCCAGCTGTGTCCTCAGGCACACTCGTGTCAAAGCATGCACCCATACACGTCCTGACGTCAGTATAGTACTGAACAGGAAACACTTGGAGTATGTGGTAATATGTATATAGACACACCTGGGTCCGATATAGGGGAGCAAGAGAGCTGCCCTGTCTATCTCCCTCTCTGCATCTGGCTCTGGACACCGCTGGAGGCGCTCACCAGCTGGTATCACGCCTAGCATGGTACCGGGTACAGTAGTCCAGCCTAGACAGTGAGAGAGAAATGGTGATAGCGAATGAAACATCCATCTAATATGCCTGTACCCACCTTGCTTGAGGCCACTGTCCCAGAGCCCCACCCCCTCCCTGGCACTGCAGCACACCACGGCAGAGGGCAGTCCCTTCCTAGCCATGAGGGGGGACGACACTGCCAGGGGGACAGGGTAGGCAGGGCGGGTCAGGGGGCGGGCGGCAGGGGGGGCCTTCACACCTAGAGGTCAGAGAGGGTACATATCATATTAGGTCACAAATATATACATACTAGTACCTGGTTTGCAGAACAGACCCCCCAGCTTCTGGAAGGGAGACTGGCTTCTCTTGACAGGCAGCGCAGGGGTAGCCTCGGGGAGGGGGTGGGTCAAGAACCGGATGGAGCGGGTGGTGTCACCTGTGGGTAAGAGACACATACATAGACTATAAGTATATATCGCGTTATAGGGAGAATATATACCTGATTCCGAGTCACACACCCATACTGTCCCGTCACTCTTCACCACACACAGAGACACCCCGTCCTCACTGCTCTTGTGGTACAGAGACTTGGTCAGCTCTGCCCGTAGCTCAGAGAGACCCACCCTAGTGTTAGAGAGGATGACTCAGAAGATAAGAGGGGATAGGGGGGGGGGGGGGGGGGGGGGGGGGAAGGGGGGGGGGGGGGGGGGGGAGGGAGGGGGGGGGGGGGGGGGGGGGGGGAGACAAACCCGCTTACCCGAATCTGCTCCATCCACGACTGTAGTGCGTTACGTCTCAGTCGATTTAAGGTCTTCTCTTGCAGGGAAAGCGCCTTCCTCCCTGCCCTGAGGGCTTGGAAGGCACTGGGGTTAGAGATGGGTATACTTGTATATATTACTATTATATACGTCGTTGAGACAATCATCACCATGGGGGGGGGGGGGGGGGATATATATATGACATAGGACAAAGTTACTGTGACATAGTACATATACACTCTCTAGTGGCTATATCATGCATGATTGGGGTCAGGAACTGGAAAGAGAGTGACAATTATACCACTATACTTGAGATCTCTCATTGCATATATACAGAAACATATATCAGTATGGCCACAAGTACTCACCAATATTTGGGCATCTCAGGCCGGTGTGTGTTCAAGTCGGCTTAATCAATGCCCTTGAAGACGATGGCATCCTCTTCATCCTTTAACCACTGAGGAAAAACTGTGATACAAAGGGTGTAGCACTCAACAGTGAGTCTAATCAACCCGACAAGGCTTAATGATACTCAATCTATTACTACATGTTCCCAATACTCAAGACTTCGCCCCCGCGGCCATAGTTTCCCTGAAGACAGAGGGTGTTCCATCAACAATTCCAAATCACCGTGATTCTAGCGCATACTACTGTGTGGTGTATGTGCAGTTGAACCCCAGGCCACTAGTGTAGTCCAGGTCTGTCTCTGATACTATTCTATACGAAGCACTAGTCCCATTATGATAGCTCTTCTGGGTAGGGGAGAGGGGGTAAAAATAGTTATAATATTGGGGCCCAATTGGGGCCACCATGTCAAGCCGTCCTACTCTCACTGGTACTGCGCTACTTGCCGTACTCTTTCAGCATTCCGACTACTAGCTGTGGGTGAGATGGCTGGAACACAAAACTGGGCAAACGTCCAATGGCAGTATAATGGTGAACCTATGTTTCATTCCACTCCCCTGTTCCCATCCCCAACTATATTCATAACCTATATACATACCTCTCTCTTTGGCCTCATCCCCGTCCCACCTATACATATATATCAAAGACTCTATGTGACATAGACATGTTGAGCAGGGTACCAGTCCCGCACTATATATCATAGTCTACTATATCATATAGTGTACAAATATTACATACCTCTCTCTTTGGCCTCGTCCCCGTCCCACCTGGGCATATTGAGTAGGGTGGTGCCGAAGAGAAGCTGGAGATGAGAAAACAGCCAATACAGACACAATGCTCCTATGACCAGCACTGTACTACCTCACTGCTCAGGGTTAGCACTCCATACGAAGGCTTGTCTCGATGATACCTGTCACGCTCTAGTGTCAGTTCAGATATATATGTTAAACATATATATGCGACGGAATGCTTCTTGAGAGATATCACTACTTCATATGGTGAGGTCCATACGCACCATGGGGGATGAATGTGACTAGAACAGACACAGAGCCCTCTACAATGGAGTAGATGGACATCGTCAGTACATAAGGAGTGAACCTGCAGGTGAGAGCCAACGACAGACACGAGGGCTGAGACACAAATGATATTGGAATAGAAGTGAAAGAAATGTGATATTCTACCAACCCTCACACACCTTGAGTCTACACCACGCCACGGCCCATCCTCCTGCCATGACCTGTGAAGGCTCTCCTCCTCCTGCTCACTGGGCTCAGGGAAGAGATGCCCTATCATGTACCATTCACCGGAGACACAGTCATACAGACAGGCCTAGAGTGTCAGTATGGGTACGTAAATAGATTTATGTATATGGATAGGTGTAAATATATTTGTACCTGCAGTTATAGGGATATAATATCTGATCTAGTACATAGCACACGCATATATATATATAGTGCATGCATATACTCCAACACTACATCAGTGACATTCATAGATTCCACACAATGTAGCGGATGAACATAGCTAGGTGATATATACATATACCTATATGTAAATGTGAATATGTATGTGTATATATGTACCTCTTTGGCTATGTCCCCAAGTGCTAGGATCTTGCGACCTGGGAGCTGGATGTTAGAAGTCAGGGAAGAGCCATTCACACATTACTATCCACAAGAGTGACTGTAAAGACTCGTGAAGATGTACCCCTATCAATGATCCCTCTGGCAAGAAGTTGCAACCATCGACAACAGCATCCTTCCACTTGCAGCCAACACGTCCATCCCTGTACGCAAGGGCCAGGGATATGTGGTGGAACTCACTCCTGGGATTCAGTTGTGAAGTATACAGTACTCACTAACTGCATGTATATTGGGAACCTTGTAGTTTTGGCCCTGTACCAGGGCCTTCCATCCTCTCCGCTAGCATGAGCTCTCTTGGCCTCTATAGCTGCCTCTTCAGCTGTCATTGGGACAGTGTACTCCCTGAACATGTACAGGGTATCATTGGAGACGGCATGGCTGCCAGTGAGAGGAAGATTAGAGATTGGTAAACATGATGGAGACCTCACCCTTCAGTGCCGGACCCTACATCTATGTGGCCAGGTATATCAGGTAGAGGGCACCATAGCCTGGAGGTCAGAAGTGTTCATCGACGGGAAGAAGTGATTGGCTATAACCCGAACCTCGTCTCTGGATCATAAAGGGACACTGACCGAGACCTATACTTCTCGCCAATCTTCTTGCCAGTCGTATATCCACCTACAACGACAAGCTACGCGTGAGACTTGTGGACACATACTGAATCAACAGCATGAATCACTGAATTCCACATAGCGGAAATCTATATCCTATAAACTCACTAAGAATGTACACGTACCTTCCCATCCAGACAGCATGTGATTGGGTTATGAGCAGGTGGGCGCCAGAAGGACTCATACTGACGCTCCGGTCCGTCACAAGCCCGCAACCACTCCCGCCTCCTCTCCCCTGCCTCTCTCTCCCTCTCTAGGACACCAGGCACTAGTCGCTGGTGACCGTCTATATGATAACAATCTTGCAGGTGTTCCAGTGTGTGATGGACGTTGAATCGACAACACTGGAGTCTCTCGTGCGTTGGTCGGTCCTCATCCTCAAAACAAGGGCAGCAACAGTGCTTAGAATCAGGGTCGAACGGACCCTCGGTACCACCTTCCGTCTTCAACTTCTCTTCCAACTCCCTTAGTGACTCACGGTACTTCAAGAACCTATCACGGTGATGAATCTGATATCAGTAAGTACATAGGAAGTGATATTGAAACATATCACATCGGTATAATAATCAATAGTTCAAGAGACAGTATATATAGATCCATACTGCACTATTTGGCTGACGCCCACATACTCACCCGAAGCCTGTGGGTGTTCAGATGCGATTCTCTGCTCCACATGAGCGACGACCACTGCTTAGGGGTCAACAGGTCAAGCTCCCCAGCCGCCCTCCTCCGATCCACTTCCTCCAGAATAGTGCTCCTCTGGCAGTAAGTCTAGCGAGGACAAGAATTGAGGAGAGGCCTCTATACACTTATGGTGTCGCAATATATAAATACCACATACCATGTCCCTCCTGACCCAGTTCTCCGTTGGGATATCATACTCGTGGATGTAACTCTGATCTGCCTCCTTGGATAGACCTACATACAGCACCTTGTCCTGCACACGACACACAGAGAGGTATCCTGGTATCGGGGAGCACAAACATACAAACACATATTGAAACATATGTGTATGACTATATATAGATAGATTATACCCACCATCTGATCCCCGTTCCATCTCGTGTGGCATAACCAACTCATCGTTTGCTCTGGGCTGTTCAGGGCACGTCTCTGTACAGGTTACTGAGGAGAACCAACTCTGCTAATTAGGAGACCAGTTATGTCTGCAATCATAAAGTAGACACCGTAGATAATAATTATTACTAACATTACAAACATTACCATTGTAAGACCATTCTTAGATCATAGTCTAAATCTCAAGTGAAAGTCTCCATCGAAAGGTAGCATACTCTTACTCACCCTGTCGTCCCAGTCTATGGCCAGACTCTCTTCCAGGATGAATTTGTTCTAATGTATGAGTTGAAGAGAATCTGACCATAATCTAATTGATAGTGACAAAGGGAATAGTGCCACTACCACCATGTGTATCTTACCTGTATTGGGTCACTGCAGTGCCTGTCACAGATCTGGGAGTGAGGGATGAGTATAGCCAAAAAGAGCAGCCTTACTGGCAAAGAACAGTTAGTGGAGACTGACAAGCCATAGCAGCGATGAGTCATCATTGCACAATGGATATTTCTATACATTATGGATTGTTGTTGTGGGAAGAGACCCCACCTGGCATACCATGACCCTTCTCTCCCCGATATGGACACCAGTCATATGGGAAGGGTCCCTCATGAATCTGGGGGTTAGGTGAGTCAGGTAATCTATCATCCTTGCATGTCAATACTATACCTATTTGAAGAGAGGGAGAGAGAAGATAAGATAAGATAATAGAAGAGAATACACCATACCTATACCGATTCTCATTGTACTTCCGTTCCCTATAAAACTCTCGATAATCCACAAGAGGGGGGAAGTCCTCGACCACAAGCACCCGAGGCAGAGCAAGCTAGGGTCACGTTTGAAGTGGAAAGGTAATGGGGTGAGAAAGTACAGAGGATATAGTGGATGCGCTTGGGGGGGGGGGGGGGGTTTCCCACATTTTGCCCCCCCCATTTGGGT
>BDIP01000345.1:2116-20994 GCA_003568945.1 Kipferlia bialata
GTGTATCTCATATATGTACCTCAGCCCCCTCCTCCCTCAGGGTGTTCATGGCAGTTTCATGCATATATATACAATGAATATATATATATCATATATATATATACCTATAACACACACATATATATATATATATACCTCTGCCCCCTCCTCCCTCAGGGTGTTCATGGCAGTCTCATGAGACAGCCTCTCTCTCTCCCTCTCGGCCTCGAGAGCAGACACCTCCTGGGCGGCACTGAGGGTGAGTATATCATCTCTCTCTCTCTCTCTATACAAATTTATGTAGGTATCAGTGTAATAGTACCTCTCCCCACACTGCTTTGATCCCTATATATATATGTATATATATAAATACAGAGGCAACGTAAAGTGTATATATAACCCCCACCTCTCCCTCACTGCCTTGATCTCTGCAGAGTGCCTGGCCAGCATGGCCTCTCTCTCCCTCTCTCCCTGAAGAGTGAGGTCAGCCCTCTGCCTCTCCCTCTCTGCCTCTGCCTCTGCCTTGAGGGAAGTGGTGGACTCCTCCCTGTCCCTCTGCAGCTGGGCCTCTCTCTCCCTGAGGGCGGACTCGGCATGGGCCTGGGTGTCAGTTTCACACTCAATATCTATACTGAAATACTACATCAAGGAATAGTAGTAGTAATACAATTCATAATTGGAAGAAGAAGAATTACTGTAGTTATTTCTACATGATATATACACTGTCAATGACAGTGTCCTACCTGGAGCTGGGCAGCCTCCAGAGCGTGCTGGGCCTAGGAGGTTAGATAGTACAGGACTAGCCTATATACATAACTCATGTATAAAGAACATTCACTGTACCTTCAGTGCGTCCATTGCAGCTGTGTGCTCTGCCCTCAGTTTATATATATACATATGAATGTGTGTCATATACCAACCTTCAGTGCGTCCATTGCAGCTGTGTGCTCTGCCCTGAGTGCACTGATCTGGGTGTCATGCTCGGCCTGTCTCTCTCTCTCCCTGTCCTCGGCCTGGGGTAAGAGGTCAATTCATACATACAATATATATTCATATACCACACAAACATCTATACATATATATCACTGTATGGTCGTACCTGTCTGCTGGCCAGCATGGCGGCATAGTCCATAGCAGCCTGGGGGTGAGGGAAGAGTATTCATGAGGCTCGGGGTACATACCGACCTACACACAGATTACTATACATACACATATATACCCATACCTGGTGGTCTGTGTCTGTGGGACTGGATGTCGCCAAATATATATCATAATACACCCACACACATAAATATAGACATCTATATATATATATATATATATATATATATATACATACACAACTAGTACCTGGTGGTCTGTGTCTGCTACAGCTGATGCTGCCTAATACATAGTATCTCTCTCTCTCTCTCTCTCTCTATATATATATATATATAATACATGCAATACCTGGTGGTCTGTGTCTGCTGCAGCCGATGCTGCCTTGAGGGCAGAGATGGTGGAGAGGTGGGTGTCAATCTATAGGTTAGAGATATAAGAGATATATGTATTAGTCTTGTATATATATAATTATGCATATAATATAGTGTATATGCTGCCTTGAGGGCAGAAATGGTGGAGAGGTGGGTGTCAATCTGGGTTTCAGAAGCAGCAAGAATACATTGTAGGTAATAAAGTATACTAAGATATTGGGTATGAAATATACTAGTGTAGTGATACCACCGAACCTGTCCCTGGAGCCTAGCAGCCTCTTCCTCCCTGACGCTAGTCTCTCTCTCCCTCTCCTCCTCTCTCTCCTTCCTCTCTCTCTCCCTCTCGGCCTCACACTCCTCAAGGGCAGTTGCCGCAACCTCCTTCTCAGCCACCCCCTGCTCTCTCTCCCTCTCTCTCTCCTCCTTGTCTCTCTGCCTCTCCTCCTCTGCTGCGGCAAGACGAAGGGCAAAGGCCTCGGCCTGGGGGTGAGACATTCACACACACATATATATATATATATATATATTGTATCTCCAATAGAAAAGATCCATCCATACCTCCTTCCTGACGTCCTCCAGCGACACAGTGGCCTCGGTGAGCTTGGACAGGGCGGCATCCCTCTCCTATGGGTAAGTGGTATATATATGTATTTACATATATTTCCTATATCTTAGGAATACCAGTTCATACAAGGTTCGTATGAATGAAACTGTAAATGAGTTTACCTCTGTGAGCTTTGAGATGGCGGCATCCCTCTCAGCCGCTGCCTCTCTCTCCTTCTCCCTCTCTGCCTCTAGCCCCTTGGCTGCTGTGTCCCTCTCCTCCACAAGCAGCACCTGAAGTTATGTATATTTTCATTTATATATATATATATATATATTATCCAACAAACAGCGGTCGTATACCTCTCTCTCCCTGTGTCCCTCCTTGGCAGTCTCCAGAGAGGCAGTTAGGGTGAAGACCTGGTATCACATATACATACACACATACACATATATATAAAGCATCAGCATATGTATAGTATAGATATATACTACTCTCCAGAGAGGCAGTCAGGGTGGAGACCTATGGTAACATCTATACAGTATGGATACAAGTATTGGTATGTGAGAGACAGAGTGGAGACATGGAATCAATAGTCCCTGAATATTTGTAGCTACTCCACTAGACTATACATACCTCAGAGTCAAGAGCAGCCACCCTGGCCTCCAGAGCATCAGTCTGTATATAAGGGTGTAGATGGTATTAAGGGTGTAGAGGGAGAGAGAGACGGCGCTATTTAGTTCATAGGTACAAGGTATCACTTGTAAGAGTGACTCCTACCTCGCTCTTGGCGTTGGCGAGCTCCTCAGCCAGTGCGTCTCTCTCTCTCTCCCTCTCGTCTCTCTCGGCAGTGAGTGTCTCGGCCTCCTAGTATCAGTGTCAGAGTACGTTATAGTATATATATGACAAATACTCAGATATGTATGTGTATATATATATATACCTTGTCTGCGTTGGCAACGACGAGTGCCATGGTGTCTCTCTCTCTCTCTCTCTCAGCCTCCATCGCCTTGGTGTGTGCCTCTCTCTCTGCCTCTCTCTCCCTCTGCAGTGCCTCAAGAGCACTCTGGGAGGAGGTAGACAGGGAGTCGGTCACGGAGGCAGCCTAGGATTAGTATACTGATAGCTTCATATGTATATATACAAATAAATAATACTGAGTGTAGGCACTCTGGGAGGAGGTGGAGAGGGAGTCAGTGACAGAAGCAGCCTGGAGTCAACTGGTATATATATATATATATATATACTTATATATAAAAACTATAGTATATAGGCACTCTGGGAGGAGGTGGAGAGAGAGTCACCGACGGAGGAAGCCTAAGGTCAAAATATATATATATGCATTTGGAGGTATCATAATACTACAATAGACACAAATGCAGAGCGCAAATGTGTACCTTGGTAGTGATGGCCTTGTATGTGGCTGCGTTCTGCGCCTCCATCTCCTTCAGGTCATCAATGTGCTCTCTCTCCATGGCGTCTCTCTCGGCCTCAAAGCTCTCTCTCTCTCTCTCCATCTCAGCCTTGAGCGCCTCTCTCTCTCTCTCCCTCTCAGTCTCCAGAGCCTCGAGAGCAGAGGCGTGAGCGGCAACAAAGCCCTCCCTATCTCTCTCTCCCTCTGCCCTAAGGGTCTCTCTATCTCTCTCTGCCTCAGCCCTAAGGGTCTCGAGAGCACCGTAGTGCTCGGCAGTCAGGGTCTCTCTCTCCGTCTCTCTCTCGGTGTTGATAGCAGCAAGAGCAGTAGCGTGGTCAGCAGCAAGGGTCTCAAGAGCAGAAGAGTGCTCACTCCTGAGAGACTCCAGGACAGCGGTGTGCTCACTCCTGAGTGTCTCCAGAGTCTCAGCGTGGGTGGCAGAGAGTGTCTCCACCTCCTGCTCCAGTCTCTCAGTCTCCTGCTTCTGTGCCTTGAGCGCTGTCTCTCTCTCTCCCTTGAGAGTCTCCACAGCAGTGCTGTGCTCAGCCATAAGGGTCTCTCTCTCCTTCTCGGCCTCAGCCTTCATCTCAGCCATAAGGGTCTCTCTCTCTGTCCTCAGGGTATCAAGAGCAGCAGCGTGATCAGCGGCAAGGGTCTCCATAGCAGCAGCGTGCTTAGCGGTGAGTGCCTCTCTCTCTCTCTCCGTCTCTGCCTCTAGGCTGTCTAGCTCAGCCTTGTGCTCATCAGACAGGGTGGTCTCACGGACGGCCTAAGGCGTTAGACGGAATACAGTATACTATAAATCATCGACAATAGTATTATGTCTGTATATCCCTACCTGCATTGCCTTGAGGCCTGCCAGCTCCTCAGCATGGGCCTGACTAGTGAGAAAGGGATATGTATATCCATATATGTAGGCCTAATATCCATATCAGTGTAGACTCTATAGATAAGTATGTCACAGAGATGTAATAGTATGTATATATCTCTCACCTTCTCACTCTCCTCTCTCTCTCTCTCCACCTCTGCCTCTCTCTCCTCTCTCTGGGCACGGGTGGTCTCCTGCATCTGCTGCACAGCGTCTAGGCCCTAATAATGAGTAAATCTATCTATCTATCTGTATATATGTAATTATACATACTAGAGGGTATATAATAATATGAATACTATGTCTCCTGCACTGCTGCACAGCGTCCAGACCCTGGGTATATATACATATGTGTACACTAATGTAGAGTATGTATGTGCATAAACTAGAGGTGTAGACCCATACCTCGGCCATCTCCTTGATCTAATATTACTATATATACATAGGTACATACAAATAAATATGGGGCCCTGTATATATGTATATGGGATGTATACTATACGGCGCTAGGCGTACACAATATATATATATATACCTCGGCCATCTCCTTGATCTGGGCTGCCCTGTCCTCTCTCTCGGCCTCTCTCTCCTGCCTCTCCTGGGGTAAAAGGGTGAAGGAGAGTGGGGACAAGAAAATAGGGGGTAGCGATAATGCCAACTGAAGGGTGTATGTAAAGAGACAGGAGATTGAAATATACCATATATACCTTCTCTCTCTCCACCCTGTGTCTCCTCAAGGCTACATCAAGGCTACATCATCACAATAACAAATATGCACATATATATATATGATGAATCCGTATATGATATCCATCTGTAAATACCTTCTCTCTCTCCACCCTGTGTGTCTCCTCCAGGGCAGATATATGTATATATATATATAGTATATGATATCTGTATATACATACCTTCTCTCTCTCCACCCTGTGTGTCTCCTCCAGGGCAGACAGGGCCTCGGAGTGGGCAGCCTCGGCCTGGGGTCAGATATGAAACAAGAGCACTATCATACCTGTCATACGTAAATACACAGCATATATAAGGATGTCATTATACTGTACCTTGGCCATTGCCTCTGCGTGCTCTGCGTTCATCTCGGTCAGGGCAGACACGCTGGAGGCCTATTGTGAGGCAATGAATTAAACAAGAGCATGGACCTTATATATATTACAGAATAATTATATATAGTAAAACAAATACATATACATTTGAGGCCAGGGCAGACACGCTAAAGGACTAGGGCTAGAATCAACTGCCACATAATACAAACATATTCATACACATATGATACCTGCACTTCCATCAGGGCAGCGGTGTGTGCCTCTCTCTCTCTCTCAAGGGCGGTCTCTCTCTCCTCTCTCTCCTTCTCTCTCTCCTCTCTCTCCTTCTGCAGAGTGGCAATGTGTGCGGACTCGTCTGCACCGTACTCAGTACGGAGGGTGTCGTGTGTGCTTACCAGGGTAGCGTACTCTGTCTTGAGAGAGTCCAGCTCCTCCTGGGATGCAGCGAGATCGGCCTGGGATAAGTATCATGTATAACATATAGTAACAGAACTAACAAAATATATTTCGAAAATGCCGACAAACTTCTCCCTCTCGTTTAGAACCGAGAATATATGTAAAAGGGAACATATCAATATACCATCAATATACCTTGATGCCGAGTATCTCCTCCTCCTTGTCTGCCCTCAGTGCCTCCACCTCAACAAGGTGGGCAGAGACAAGGTCCTCTCTCTCCCTCTCGGCCTCACGTCTCTGAGGGGTCAGTACTTAAGAGTTCACATACATACTGTAGATTGTATATGTGGGATCAATATATAATTAGGTCCTCTCTCTCCCTCTCGGCATCACGTCTCTAAATGGTTAGTACACAGTAAATAATATAGAAAAGTATGCGCAACAATATATACCTGAGCTGAGACTGTGGCCTCTCTCTCCCTGTCCCTCTCTGTCCCTCTATCTATCTATGTACACACACACACACATATATATATATATATATATAACGATTACCTGGGATGCCAGAGCTGCCTCTCTCCCCCTGTCCCTCTATGTCTCTATATCTATCAATGTACATATATACATGTGTATATTAATACATGTATACCTGGGCTGCCAGAGCTGCCTCTCTCTCCCTGTCCCTCTCTGCCAGTCTCTCCTTGTGGGTGTCCTCAGACAGGGTCAGGTCAGAGGCAAGAGCGGCTAGCCTGCGGTAAGGACAAATATGTAATTCTTTTTGAATGATAATAAAAACAACAATAACCTCTAATCTACTCTCATGGAGTGCCTCGGAGTGCTTGCAGTACATCCCCCCCATTCTCTCTCCCTCTCTCTCTCTCTCTATACACTATTGTCACTATATATATACCTCTCGTTGAGTGCCTCTACCTCTGCCTGCACCCCCCTCTCGCTCTGTCTATCTATACATATTCTAGATACACAATATATATACCTCTCGTTGAGTGCCTCTGCCTCTGCCTGTAGACTGTCCCTCTCTCCCTCAATCTCTCTCTCTCTCTCTATATATATATATATCAATTGCACTATATTTATACCTCTCGTTGAGTGCCTCTGCCTCTGCCTGCAATGTGTCCCTCTCTCTCTCTCTCCCTCCCTATATATATATATATATATATATAGGGATATATACTACATATATACTCATTTACCTCTCGTTGAGTGCCTCTGCCTCTGCCTGTAGACTGTCTCTCTCAGCACAGGCAGAGGTCAGGGAGGTGTCCTTCACAGTCACCTGGGTCTGGAAGGTGAGAATAGGAATATCTGACATGTATATGACAATACAAAACTGCTTCCTTAATGATACAGTTCTCCAATTATCCCATACCTGCAGTGTCTCGATCTCTGCCTCCAGATCGGTGACATACTCCTTGCGCACCTCGGCCTGGGGTTAGGGGTGATATGTACAAGATATAGGACACAGTCTTCATCAGAATAGAGGGATATCCAAATCTACTCGACCGCTAATTATATATATACTATATGTCTATAAATCTATATATATTACCTGCTCCTCCATGAGATCCTTGGTATCTAGGAGGGTGTCCCTCTCAGTCAGAAGGGCATCATGGGCAGCCTGGGGGTGAGATATTATACAATGACCTATACATATTTGTTTACATATTACTTGTGTCTCTACTAGGTCATGGGGGTGACAATCATGTAATTATTACTGAACACTATATATTCAAACTACTTGTCTGCACTCATATTGTCAAGTACCTGCACCCTCTCCACCTCCTGGGTTAGGGTGTCACGCACAGAGCCCAGCTGGAGCTCCTTCTCCTGGGGGATGAAGGGAATAGTGGTAAAAACACAAATACGAACGACAATGATAATAGTATGCTGAGGAAGGTTAGAGAGTATGTCATAGAGAATTGTCTTACCTCAAGCTCTCTCACTAGCATCTGCTGCTTGGCCTCTAGGACAGTGGAGCCACCCTCATTGAGGGTGATGATACTCTGGGCCTGGGCAAGCTGGGACTCGAGGTCTGGTGTAAGTGTTAAGTACTACAATACTAATGACTATATTACTACGCACCTAGCACCCTGGTGTCCCTCTCTGCCACCGCTGTGTCCATGTCCACCCTCAGCTGGCCCCTCTCTCCCTCGGCCTGGGTGTCAAAGAAGTAAATACATGCATATATACACATACGTATATAACGCAAACACTCAGCTGGCCTCTCTCTCCCTCGGCCTAACTGGTAAGTGACAGTATGTATATGTACGTACTCGATCCATACACAAACACATATAATACCAACACTCAGCTGACCTCTCTCTTCCTCGACCTGGGTGCCAATGAGAGAATGAGAGCCACACATATATAATACGTACTATAACATATACGTATGTGTGAAATCCGTTACCATATATAGATATATGTGTAGATATATTTATGACAATGTGTACCTTCTCGAGCTTTGTCTGCCACTCTGCATCGGATGCGGCCTTGGCCTGGCATCAGAAGAAAGACGATAAATTCTTAAAAGTTCATATATATTAACACATACATGAGGTCTATATGTATACCTTGAGTGCCTCGAGTGTGGCTGTCCTCTCCTGCTCCACCTGTGATTGCAGGGTCTCTCTCTGTCTCTCCATCCTGTCCTGCTCGGCCTCGGCAGCAGAGACGGTATCAGAGACCTGGAAATCAGATACATTCTTAATCATAACAATTATGACAGTATAGTCAATCCTGCTCTGCCTGTGCGTCAGAGACAGTCTCAGAGACCTGGGTGTGAAAGATACTCAACCTTGTACAGAAGTATTAGAATATAAGACCTGGATAAGATGCTCATGAATCCACATACTTGTCCGTCAGTGCAATATTGCTACATTTTCATACATATACAACATAGTATTCTCACCTTGGCCTCCAGAGCCTCTCTCTCGGCCTCTCTCTCGGCCTGCTGGGCCTCAAGGGTAGCAGCGTGCTCCTGAGACGTAAATAATTGCAATATTACTAATACTAACCAATTCTTGGTCTACCTACACTGTGTGGAGTGTGGAGAATACATACCTTCTGCAGATCAGCGTATCTCTGCCTCTCCTGGGCCAGGGCTGACTCACCCTCCTCCTGGGTCTCCTGCAGGGTGGTGGTGAGGCCTGGGGTGAGGCATATACATATATATATATATATATATATATGTATATATACAATGTGGAGTAATGATGCTCACTACGTATATATATATGAATTTAAGATGCACACACCTAGCTTAGTGACTGTGAGGCAATCCTCTGCCTCTCTGACCCTCTCGGCCAGGGTGTCTCTCTCTCTCTCTCTCTCTGCCACAGCTGCAGTGAGTGTCTCTAGCTCCACCCTAGTCTCCTCTCTCTCTCTCTCCCTCTCTGCAACTAGGGCCTCCTTCTCTCTGGATACAGACATGGACACATCGAGGTCTCTCTCTCTCTCTGCCTGTAGAGCCTCTACCTCTGCCTTGGTCTCCTCTCTCTCTCTCTCTCTCTCTACCTGTAGAGTCTCTAGCTCTGCAGTAAGGGTCTCCTTCTGAGCGGTGAGTGCGTCGATGCCACTCTGGAGCTCAGTGAGTGAGATAGATAGTGCATCTCTCTCAGCAGTGAGGGTCTCCTTCTCAGTAGAAAGGGTGTCCCTTTCCCCAACTGTAGCAGCCAGGGTCTTGGCTAGACTCTCCTTCTCTCCAAGGACATGGGCCAGAGAGGAAATCTGAGGGGTTATCATATATACTAGTATAGAACAAAAAAGTACACAACTTCATATAGTGTGTTTACCTGCGATATGAGTGCCTCGACCCTTGCTTCAGCTGCGTCCTTGGCAGCTCTCTCCCTCTCTCTCTCTTCCTTCTCCTGCGTCAGAGAGGCCTCGAGAGTGGAGAGCTCAGCCTGCTTCTCCTGAAGGGCAGCCTCTCTCTCTCTCTCTCTCTCCTCCTTCTGCTGAAGTGTGGCCCTGACAGTCTCAATCTCGGCAGAGAGTGCACCCTGCTCAGAGGAGAGGGTCTCTCTCTCTCTCTCCCTCTCACTGAGAAGCGTCTCTCTCTCGGCCTCGAGAGCCTCAAGCTTGGCCTGTGTCTCCTCAACCAGAGCTCTCTCTCTCTCGAGTGTCTCTCTCTCTCTCTTCAGCTCCTGGGCGTGCACCTCTGCATCTCTCTCACTGGAGGCGACGTGCTCGTCATACTCAGCCTAGAGGTCAGACACAGTATACAGTGCATCATTATAGTACATATATATATATATATTACATGCTCGTCATACTCGGCCTGGGTATCAGAGATACATCGAATCATACACATATACACATGCACATGTCGATGGGGGTGAGAGACAGTACGTAATGCAACAAACAGTTCACACACACAATTACCGATATATATAATACATGCTCGTCATGCTCAGCCTATGGGTGAGAGAGAGACAGCTAATATTACATATATACTACATATGTATCATGGGGGTCAGAAATAGACCCAATATATACACACAGATCAATACTCTTCATTGCGCATGATAAGTTGTCTATCACAATCGACTACCTCGACAACTGCCACCTGCTCCTCATGGACCGGGGTCATGATCATAACACACACATTCATAAACCAATAAATACTATACTATACTGCATATGCTTACAGATATCTTACCTCGACAGCTGCCACCTGCTCCTCATGTGCCGTGGTCAGAACCATATAACAAATACACACATAAGCATGTATACTACACTTCACACACATATATATATATATACATAATGATGAATACCTCGACAGCTGCCACCTGCTCCTCATGTGCCGTGGTGAGTGTCTCCAGGGCAGAGGCATGTCTCTGTCTCTCCCCCTCCATCTCAGTCTGAAGGGTCTCTCTCTCCCTCTCTCCCTCTGCCTTAAGGGTCTCCAGGGCAGATGCATGTGTGGCAGTGAGGGTCTCTCTCTCCTTCTCTCCCTCTGTCTTAAGGGTATCGAGAGCAACGGTGTGCTCTGCCTCTAGAGACTTGACACCAGTATCGTGCTCTGCGAAAAGGGTATCGAGAGCAACGGTGTGCTCTGCCCTAAGGGTATCGAGAGCAGCGGTGTGCTCTGCCTTGAGAGAGTCAATGGCAGAATTGAGTGCAGCCTTCTCCTCATTCAGAGTCTCAATCGTCTAGAGATCAGAATACTAATAAATACATATCCAGACATATATAAGGGTATATGTATGAACACTGACCTTGAGAGCTGACTCGTGGCCCTCTCTCTCAGACTCAAGGGCAGCCTCGGCCTAGGGATGAGAGAGAACAGAAATAGATAGGCAAGTACATCAACGTGATTATGTACCTATTACCTCTGCGCACCACCTGAAATATTGAGAGTAACTATATAGAACATCCAATATTACAGAAACATAGAGCGTAGATATTCCACATGTATAATTGTATATATTGTGTATATATATAATTGTATATATTGTGTATATATATATATAAATATATATATATATATGGGTGAGTAGACACATACCTCATATGCTGCATGTGACTCTGCGTCCAGGCCCTGCTTGGCCATGGACAGCTCTCTCTCGAGGGCCTGAAGAATGAATACACAAAAGTACCAAAGAACACGAACAAACAATAGCAAAAACAGAGAGAGATATATACCTCGATGACAGCTGACTGGGACTCTGTCTCCACCACCCTGTCTGCCTGGATAGTCTTGAGGGCAGCTGAGTGCTCAGCGGCAAGGGTCTCCATAGCACATGTGTGCTCGGACCTCAGGGTCTCCAGGGCATCAGAGTGCTCAGCAGTGAGACTCTTAAGAGCAGTTCTGGCCTCATCAGTAAGAACCACCATCTCTGCATTGAGCATCGCAATAGCATCGTTGTGCTCAGTGGTGAGAGTCTCTCTCTCAGTCTCTCTCTCAGTGTTGATAGCGGCAAGAGCAGTAGCGTGCTCACCAGCAAGAGTCTCAAGAGCAGTAGAGTGCCCAGCGATGAGTGTCTCTCTCTCTGTCTCTGCCTCAGCCTTCAGGGTCTCAAGAGCAGCAGAGTGCTCCGCAGTAAGGGTGTCCACATCACTAGTGTGCTTGGCAACCAGTGTCTCTCTATCTGCCTCTCTCTCAGTCTCCATGGTCTCCAGTGCCTTGGCAGCGGTGTCACGGGCACTCTCTAGCTCAGCAACAGCTGCAGAGTGGGCCTCTCTCTCAGCCTCAAGGGTGGTGGTAAGAGTGTACCTCTCTCCCTCCAGGGTAGACACAGCCCTCTGGTGCTCAGCGGTGAGTGCCTCTCTCTCCCTCTCTGTCTCTGCCTTTAGATTCTCCATGGCTGACTTGTGCTCCTCGAGAGCCTCGGCCAGCTGGGTCCTGGGGTTAGTTATACCTTAGTAATATAAGGTAATATATGTGTACATTACTTAATGATTTATACATGCCTCATTGCTCCCTTCTCCTCCTCCGCCTGCACCACCATAACCATATAGTACAATACCAAGGACAACCCTACTGTGTACTATAATGTTTGTAGTTATATATAGTTATACCTCATAGCCCCCTTCTCCTCCTGTGCCTGTACCACCAGAGATCTGGCAGTGTCCAGCTGGGCAGAGAGGGCAGATATCTACAGTGGGTCTTGGAACACATACACTTTCTATGTACACAGAGAGAGAGAAAAGGCGAGAGAGAGAGAGAGGGAGAGCGGCTGTGTCAAGCTAGGCAGACACGGCAGAGATCTAGGGGGTGAATGTCTGAAGACACATATAGAAAATATATGGGTAATAATTTACAGACAGAGAGGATGTGTCAAGCTGGGTAGACAGGGCAGATATATATGGTGATGTATTATTAAGAGACATACATATGAGTGCAAATACCTGCCCCTCGACCTCTGCTGTCTTCTTAGTCATTGCCTTCTCATGTGCCTTGTCACGCTGCTGCAGCTCCCTCTCTCTCTCCTCCTACAGAGTGAGATGACAAACTCATGTACACACAAATATATATAATTATGTGTTGATTTGCAGTCTATAACTTTAAATACTATCCGTATATGTGTGTGCGTGTGTGTATGTATACCTGGGAAGCAGCTATGGTCTCCTTGAGAGTGGCAACCTCGGCCTGATGGTAAGGCGCCTAATTGATCGACGAGATAACCACAATACAGACATACATACTATAAGCGAACATCTCAGCGTATCAGCGTCTCGGCGTCTCATTACCTCCATATCAGCGAAGGCAGCAGCTGCTGTGGCACGCTCAGTGCCTGGGAGTGAACAGAAAGCGTAAACATGAACTAATAATGTCCCAACATTGGTCTCTCGATCCTAGTCTCTGACACCATAGAGATGGGTATATGAAGTGTGTGGGTATCCCAACCTGCCGCTGCGATGACCTCTGACATCTCCCTGGCCATGTTGGCCTCGGTCTCATCAAGCTCAGTCCTAAGCGTAAGAAAGAAGATGTGAATTAATACTGCATAGTCTCTATACGTATAAGTATATACATCAAGTTCAATCCTAGGGTGAATGACAGTGCTGTAATGGTGTATATATATTATAGTGTCCCAATAATAAGTATATACATATATATACATACCTCAGCTCCTCCCCCTGTGCCCTCTCCCACTCCAGCTCTGCCTTGGTGTATATATGCATATATACAACTGTATACGTATTTATATATATCCATATATACCTCAGCTCCTCTCCCTGCGCCCTCTCCCTATCCAGCTCTGCCTTGGAATGTATATACTATTATATATCTCTCTCCATATATATACACCATCATATATATATGCCTATATACCTCAGGTCTTCTGCTTGAGTTCTCTCTCTCTCCAGCTCTGCCTTGGTGTCATTAAGCTGGGCCTGGAGGGTGGACAGCTCAGCAGAGGCATCCTAGACATAAGAAGATACAGTATATGACATATATACATATATGCACACACACACATATATATATACTATCCTTGAGGGTGGACAGCTCAGCAGAGGCATCCTAGATATTAGAGTGTTCACTAATATATTCTGTATCAACTATATCCAAGACTGTCAGCTCAGCAGAGACATCCTGGGTATAAGGATGTATAGTAGAAGAGTTCAATCTTCATATCTATATTAATAGTATGAGATACACTCTCTCTGAGAATACATATAGAAGAGTACAAACATGTGTATGCATACCTTGCTCTGCCTCTGGGCTGCCTCGAGGTCAGTCTCCAGCTGGGCCTTGCTGGGGGGTGAGAGGGGATCTACTATACCATACATACCCATATATATATATATATATATATATATATATATTCCTGGGCCTAGCTGGACAGAGAGACAGAATATATGCTATTATATAGTAAATCAGATGAGTTGAGAAGGTGGGTGATACTATACACATATCTAGCCAGGGATGCCTCCAGACTGGCTGACAGCTATACTCATTTGAATAGTTATATACATGTATACGTATACACACTAATACACTACACATACTTAGCCGATGGCTGCCCTTCTTGTCTCTATGTATATATATATATTTCCACACCTAGCCAGGGCTGCCTCCAGACTGGCTGTCAGCTCGGCCTTCTCACCCTCGAACCTAGCGTTAGCATACGTATACACCACACATAACATAGCATAACATAACCAAACACTAAATACACTATATACACATAGTATGCAAAACATAATATACTCTTTACCTAGCCATCTTCTCCCCTGCCACTGCCAGAGACTGTGCCAGACTCATATACACTACATACACCATATATATTAATAGAATATATATATATATACTATATATAAATATATACTATATATATGTATATATACATATATATACCTCGCCATCTTCTCCCCTGCCACAGCCAGAGACTGAGCCAGACCAACGGAGTGGGCCTCTCTCTCCTCCTCTCTCTCTCTCTCTATAGTGTCTCTCTCAGCCTGCACTGCTGCCAGAGATGCGGTGAGAGACTCTCTCTCACTCTCGAGAGCCACCTTCTCTCCCTCAAGTCTCTTTCTCTCTCCCTTAAGAGTGTCTCTCTCCTCGGTGAGTGTGTCAAGAGTGGAGATACACGCCTCACACTCAGAGACCTGGGGTAAGACAATGTCATATATACATATACAAATTCATATATACAACACATACATATACACATTACCTTCTCGTTGAGTGTCACTGTCCTCTCCTCCAGGTCAGAGTACAGTCTCTCCATCCTTCTCTCACTAAGTATATAAATAAATAAATATGTATAATTACCCTCTCCCTGAGTGTCACTGTTCTCTCCTCCAGGTCTGCATGCAGTCTCTCTCTCTCTCTCTCTCTCTCTCTCTGTATATATAATTACCTTCTCATTGAGTGTCACTGTCCTCTCCTCCAGGTCTGCATGCAGTCTCTCCCTCTCTCCCTCTCCCTCTCTATCTATATATATATTAATATATATATATACATAATTACCTTCTCATTGAGTGTCACTGTCCTCTCCTCCAGGTCAGAGTGCAGTCTCTCACACAGACTGACGAGAGTATGGAAGTCGGCATTGGAGGTATCTGAACCACTGGGCATTAGAATAAACAGTAATATGTATTCTATCTGTATCTATATTTCTATATGAGCACACACTATACCTGGTATCCACCATTGTGCCACTGGTGCAGGATGACACCACCCTCATGATCTCACCCTCATACATATATATATATATATATATATATATATGTATATGTATATATATGTATATATATGAATAAGTCGATACATAATATGTATATTGATGTATTCATTCATGTACTAACCTAGTATCTACCATTGTGCCACTGGTGCAGGATGACACCACCCTCATGATCTCTCCCCTCTCACTCTCGCACTCCTTCTCCCAGGCAGCCTGAAGGGGTCAGAGAGAAAAATACACACAGGACAGGGATATTCGATAACTATTATTATAAATAATATTATCCTATGTAGGAATGAATAGTAAAACCTGGCGCTCCTTGAGCACCTCTAGGATAAACAATGAAAGAAAGTATGAATATGAATGTATTACCGCCCATGCAAATGTCCACATGCCGGTACTAGGAACAAATACTATACCTGGCGCTCCTTGAGCACTTCCAGGGTACCCTTGAGCTGGACGGAGTGGGCATGGTGCTCCTCGGCATTGACTAGGGCCTAGAGAATTAGAACCCTATCCATGTAGATATACATATAGTATATGCGTGTTTATATGTGTATGAGTGGATATGGTGCTCCTCGGCATTGACAAGGGCCTGGACAGTTAGCATATACATGTATATATATATATATATATATAGTATTTGTATGTAACTGTGAGGGAGTGGGCATGGTGCTCCTCGGCATTGACAAGGGCATATACATATATATCACTATACATATCCTATATGTATGTCAATTGTATAGAATAATTTGAATACCTGCTGCTTGACCCTGGTGGCCTCTGCCTCCACTGCCCTGAAGGACTGGTACTCAAGCACAATCTGATGGGTAAGACTTGGAATGGTAGGTATATATAAACCATTATCATATACATACTATACACTATATTAGGACTATATATATACTGCCCTGAAGGACTGGTACTCAAGCACAATCTGGGTTGAGAACAGTGGTCAATAACATATATGTATAAGTATATGTACCTTGTCAGTCAGACTATCATAGTCCTGCCCAATTGACACCAGTCTCTCATGTACAGTATATAATGTAATTCATATATACAAATGCAGGAATGAAGTAGGAATGCACCTTGTCAGTCAGACTGTCGTAGTCCTGCCCTATGGACACCAGTCTCTCATGCACAGAGGGGTTGGCATTCTGCTCAGAGTGCTTGGCACACTGTAGGATCCTAGGTATCAGACAGTATTATAGACTACATGTAACACAGATATATTATAACTATCACTCTCGACGTCTCCAGGCACTCCTTGACCTCTTTGCATCATATACATATATATACATGTATATAAACATATATGTACCTCTCTCTGAGTGTCTCCAAGTTCTCCTTCAACCCCGTGCTGAATAGCTATATATATATAAACATATATATATATAACATACCTATATCTGAGTGTCTCTAGGTTCTCCTTGAGCCCCGTCCTGAACGTCTCGCTCTCTCTCTCTCTCTCTCTCTATATATATATATAAATATATATATATATATAATAGTAAATACCTATCCCTCAGAGTCTCTAGGTTCTCCTTCAACCCCGTGCTGAATGGCTGGGCAGAGGAGGTGTCGCCATAGAGGTGCTTGCCAAGGATCTAGATGTTAGACATACAGTGAAAGTGACAGTAAAAGCATAGTATACATATGCATACCTCGGGTGTGGGCAGCTGCTCCCCCTGCAGGGTGTAGAAGGCAGAGGACTCAAGGGCCTCCTGGGTGTGAGGGAGGGCATATATACTTATGTACTGTAATGATTAAATGTGGATGACTGCCTCCAGGGGCCACTAAATATTATGACCACACTAATAAGTATAATACAGTATATGAGATGTATACTTTCAGTACCTGGTCTGTGAGGAGGCCTCCCTCGCTGCCTGAGGTGTGCAGACCACCTGGGGGTGAGTGTATGCACATGTATATATAGACATATATACATGTATACATGCATAAATACATAAATAGAGGCATATATGTGTGTGAATATATACGTCACTGTACCTGCCCTGAGTGGGTGCTGGGGTGTGAGTGTGCTCTCCATCCTCCTGGAGATACCGGCACTGGCAAGGGCAGAGGGCTGGGGTTATATGACTCCTATATATATATAGTGAGAGAGGGAGAGAAAGAGAGAGAGAGATACCGGCACTGGCAAGGGCAGAGGGCTGATGGTGAGTATCACACACATACACATACAATAAGTGTATACAGAGAGAGAGAGACTGAGGGAGATACCGGCACTGGCAAGGGCAGAGGGCTGGGCGTTAGATGATTATGAAATTTATACAGAGAGAGAGAGAGAGAGAGAGAGATGGTTACCGGCACTGGCCAGGGCTGGAGTTAGATCATATAACGATAATATTCACACAGGCATGATTGAATATATGTATAAATACATTTACACCACGTACCGCCCCTCTGACAGTCAGGTCATCATATGCGTATATAGCATAGAACCTACAATGTACATATCCACTTCATATATACAGTAAATTGGCCGACAGGTCCTTCTCGGGGTATATAATTCTTGTACCTCCCCTATATATATTACATACCATACATATACTATATACTGCATACCTCCTCCCTGGCCGACAGATCCTCATCGGTGTATATAGCACAATACCCTATATACATTCATTATAATATTACTATATATATACTATACACTATACACTATGTACTATCCAATAAGTACCTCCCCCCTGGCTGATAGGTCCTCATCCGTGTCAGTGTATGGGCCATACATGTCCTCGGGGTCCTGGGGTGAGAGGGGCACGCATTATATCTGACATGATTATCAATACTAGTCATACGTGAGAGAGAAAGCTGAAACTAAATATAGAAGTCGAATATGCATACACTAATTTACCTGGTTCCTTGCTGGGTATGACTCCCCCCTCTGAGACAGGGACAGCATATACACCTAGATATATAATATGATGCATTACTATAAGTATATTCTAATATGATGTACATGGATACCTGGTTCTTAGGGTATGAGTCCCCCCTCTGGGACAGGGACAGCAGGGTGACCTCGCCACCAACAACTGAGGGTGAGTACTACGATTGTACAAAAATATATATGGTATATATGTATGTATACCTGTCACTGTGTCACTCTCTGGGTGTGACAGCAGGCTCTGCCCCCTATCCTCAAGCTCCTCATCAGTGAAACAGCCGCTGTTGCTGCTGGAGTGAGGGGTATGATCAATAGGACTGCGATTTACACTTGGATATGAATGGAACACCACTCTAGGTATATGTATATCCACCTATCGTCACTGAACTCCTGGTCCTCAGGTCATATATATATATATATATGTGTGTGTGTGTGTGTATATAGAAGTATATATATATATATATATATATACTAACCTCTCGTCACTGAACTCCTGGTCCTCAGGTCATATATATATATATACATATATATATATATATATATATATATATATATGTGTGTGTGTGTGTGTGTGTGT
>BDIP01000346.1:0-20982 GCA_003568945.1 Kipferlia bialata
TTCTGAGTCTCTCTCTCTCTCTCTCTCTCTCTCTCTCTCTCCCCCCCCCCCCTCTCTCCTCTCTCATCTACTCTCTTACCTTATGGGTTCCACCAGGGCCAGATCTCTGTGGGTGTTGAGTGTTCAGTCTTTCTCTCTCTCGCCCTCTCGCCCTCTCTCTCTCTCATTGCTATAAGTTATGTATCTTAACCCTCCAGATTCTACATGGGCCAGCTCTGTGTGGGCCTTAGTCTCTCTCTCATTGTCTCCCTGTCTCTCTCTGTCTCTCATTGTATATGTATCTTACCGATAGGTTCTACCTGGGCCAGACATGTATAAACATTGAGTCTCACTCTCTCTCTCCTCTCACCCGCTAGGTTCTACCTGGGCCAGATCTGCGTGGGCATTGTGTTCCTGCTGACCTTTGGAGGGTTTGGAGTGTGGTGGCTGATCGATGCTTGCCTCATCCCATCCATGGTACGGATATGTACTCATATACGTATATACTTATACATATATATTTGTGATGGTAGGGTGTATCACCTCTCTCTCTCTCTCTCTCTCTAACACTCACTTGTTGACACTGTCTCAATGCTCACCCTCAGGTTGATGCCACCAACATCCGCAATGGCCTGTACAACACACCAGGGGGAATGACCACAGTGGTACGGATACATATACATGTACACATTCATCATTGAGAGATGGTTAAGGGTGAGACATATAATTGTGTTCCCCCCTCTGACCCCCAGGTCAACTCGATGGCCCAGCCCGGGTACCAGCCCCAGCAGCCAGTCTACCAGCCCATGCAGCAGCCACAGGTGTGTATATATATACGTATATAGCCATAAGTGTACTGTAAGACAGTATACTTGGTGAATATCCGAGTGTGAGTGTCAACATATGTCAGCCAATGCAACAGCCACAAGTGTGTATATATATATATATATATATATGCAAATGTGTATTGTCTATCAACCCCCCCCCCCCTCGGTATGCACCCCAGCTTGTCCTTCTACCATGTCACCAATACTATATAGCTACTTAACTGAATGTGTACATATACTCATCCCTCCAGTATGCCCCCCAGCCAGCCATGGTCCAGCCCCAGCAGTACCCACCCCAGCAGGTAGAGAGGGCAGTATATATGAAATAGTATGTGTATGTGGGATGCCTCTCTCTCCCTCTCTCTTCATTCTTTCTGTTATACCCACACCCCAGCAGTATGCCCCTGAGCCCATCTCCCAGTCCCAGTACCCACCCCAGCAGGTATGGGACATTCACTCATACACGTACACATATTGCATGTATGTTTTGTTATCAGTGCCTGACCTCTCTTCCATCTGTCTCACCCCAGCCCCAGTACGCCCCCCAGCCCGTGCCCCAGCCAGGTACAGTCCACCTGAGTATACTCTCTCTCCATCTGGATACAACTCACCATATTGTAATGTGTATATATACTCATTCATTGTTGACCCCAGGCTACCCCATGGACCACTCCCCTGAGCCTATGGACCAGACCAACACATACCCCATGTAGAGGAGTGGTATAGGGAGAGGAAGTGGGGGAGTGTAGATTGGGAGAAACCCTCTCACCCTTCCCCACCAGTCTCTCTGTCCATGATCTGACAGAGTGCTTGAGTATCCGTCGCGTGAGTAAATATTTGTATCAATCCCTGCGCTTTAGTCGTGCCATGGCTATATGGATGGCAGTAGACAGACACGCGCACTATATGGTACTACATAGACCTAGTTGCAGTCTCAACACGAGCAAGTAACCTAAACAGGTTGAATGGTCTTTATGTCACACACACACGACATGTATGGACTATCAGAAACGTACAACGAACTGCAATAGATATATCACACTATGAATACAACAGCCAGGCAATAGTGTGCATATACACTATGCACACTGCTCTGACATAACACTAAAACTAAATGGGTGGACCGACCCAAGAGTCTCTCTCTCTCTCTCTCTCTCTCTCTCTCTCTCTTGGGGCCTCTCCTTCTTGGGAAGTATGGAGTGTGGGGTGGAGAGTGCCTTTGAAGACTTCTTTCTCGCACACCAACTCTCTCTCTCTCTCTCTCTCTACACCCTTATCTAACACATCTCGGCCGAGTCCAGAGTGGGGGGCTCCATGGAACGAAGCTCCTGGGGGTTAGGCAATACTAACCTATACTATACGGCACACACATATACACTATATACCTGCTCTGCGTCTGGGCTGGATATCATGGGGGAGGCAGCGTCACAGGCCTTGATCTGGCCATTCTGGTTTGTTAGTAAATATTATTATTGTAATAGTATTCTATACATAGTATATATATAGTATACTATTACAAATGGAGGTCATCACAATATATACCTCATAGAGGACTGGGTTCTTTGCTGCCAGTGTGGGTGCATTGTAGAAGGCAAGGCCCATAACACACAGAATGCCAACTGGGGGTGAGAGGCAATGGATATAGAAAGAATATTAGAATGTAAGCTTATACAAATAATACAAATATCAACACTGTTACGTACGTGCCACGCTGAAGAATGTTGGGATAGGCAGGGCATTGGCCACCAGTCCGATGACTGCATAGGCAGTACCCATGATGAAGAAGAACTGGCGGACCTGGGAATAAGGGGCTAGGGAGAGAGAGAGAGAGAGAGAGAGAGAGAGAGAGATGACTGCATAGGCTGTGCCCATGATGAAGAAGAACTGGCGGACCTAGGAAAAAGGGTGCAAGGAGAGAGAGAGAGAGAGAGAGAGAGGGATGCTGATTATAGTGTCTGATAGGGGAAGGAGAGAGTGATGAGATGGGGGGGAGGGGGGGGGGGTAGAGGGTACATGTATCCACCCACCTGAGTCCTGGCCCAGCCCATGTCCTGCACAACCATGTCGGCCATGTACCTGGGGGGTAAGTGAATATGGGAATATACACGAAGCCCACACGCACGTACACTCACATTCATGCAAATATACAGACACACATATATATCATACCTGTAGCACCCGTATAGCACCAGGAGCTGGATGGGGAGGGAGCAGATGTAGACGAGGAACTTCTGCTCATCTGAGGTGAGGGGGAGAGAAGCCAAGACACGCCTAGAGGCTCACCAATATATATATATGACTTACGTATGGATATGCCCACCTGGAATGAACCATGCTGGCCCCGATGACAGCAGCATGCCAAAGACAATGAGGACAGCCCCAGTCCACCTCTGGGGTAAGAAGGTGGTATATACACATAGTGAATATGTAGATATATACAGGTTGATATGAGGACAGCCCCAGTCCACCTCTGGGGTGAGGGACAGAGAGATAGATAGAATACAAACACAGGTTGTAATACAAATATCCACGCTGTATGTGAATACACATATTATGCCAAACACAATGAGGACAGCCCCAGTCCACCTCAGGAGGGTGAGAAGGGGAGAGAGAGTGGGAATGGAGACAGTATATGTACTAGGCCTAGTAATTACACAGTGGGAGAGAGACAGATGGTATGTAGAACATATCTACCTTAACACCCGCCTTGAGCATGTGTTTGAGATATATAGACACTGGCAAATTGATATTCATAGACATAGACCCACCTTGAGCATGCGTGTGTTGAAGTGCTGTCCCGACAGAGATGCAGTGAGAGGGGCACCCTTGACAAGGGGGCTGGGGTGGGTGTATATGGATAGACGTGATAGCAGGTAGAGAGAGACATCAGCAGTGTATCGCCACAGAATAGAGGATATACACACTGTACCGTACATGAAGTGTGTGAATGAGTGTGTGAGCAGGTAGAGTATCTCCAAGGTGCTGAGTCTCGTGATGGCCTCGGGGTTGGGCAGGGTGTCACGGGGCCTGGGGTGAGGATAGAGATGCACTATACTATATATGCATTCATATAGATATATATTAATACATGTGCATACCTAGCCAGCAGCCTGGGCACCCTGTACAGTCTGAGTATGACCTCTGCGCATATGAGACCGGCCCAGCACATGATGATGTCACCCAGCTGGGAGTCCCATCTAGGGGTGAGAGAGGTATGGAGACACAGTAGCATATGATACACAGAGTATATACACACCCATATACCTATAAATGCTATACCCACCTGTCCTCCACCTCAATGACGTCATAGCCAAAGATATATTGTGTATACATAGTGTATAGTACATATATACATGAATACATTACACACACTCTGTACCTGTCCTCCACCTCTATCACGTCATAGCCAAAGATACCAGCAAGGACACCAAAGGCAGAGGTCTGGGGTGAGGGGGGGGGAGGGGAGGGCGTAGGGGGGGGGGGGCGGCGAGAGGAGAATATGAACTATATAATACCTCGAATGTCTCCCATAAGTATGCCCCCAGCATCACAGTGGGCACTGTCTCTCTCTCTCTCCCTCTCTCTCTCTCTGTATACATTATACTATTGTATACACTCATACCTCGAATGTCTCCCAGAAGTATGCCCCCAGCATCACTGTGGACACTGTGTGTCTCTCTATTTCTCTCTCTCGATCTATCTATCTCTATATACACTCTATATTCCTTACCTCGAATGTCTCCCAGAAGTATGCCCCCAGCATGACTGTGGGTGCATCCTGGAATACAAGGGCCGGGAAGAAGTTGTAGCAGAAGTGCACCTGGGGAGTGAGGGAGAGAGAGGATACAGTAATCAAGTGATCCTTTGAAGAAGAGAAAGGGATGGGAGAGGCAGGGAAGTGCATCTGGGGAGTGAGTAGGGGGAGAGACAATGAGAGGCCTAGTAGTGCATAGGTAGTGGACTGATGAGGGTCGGACGTTAGGGGGGGGGGGGGGAGAAGTGAAACTCTACCCAGAGCCCTCAAATCGGGAGGGGATGGAACGTATGCACGCATTATACTGGTAGATATACGTATGAATGGGGATAAGACAGAATGTACAGTGAGAACAATGAATAGTGCGTCACCAGGGTAAGGGAGTGGATATACAACTCATACAGAGGGCAGGTTGCATATATTGCCGCCGTTGATAATATCTACGATAGTAGGAGTGGTAGAGCCAGAGGGGGAGAGGATAGACGAAATAGCTCTGCAGGTAAAGGGTAGTGGTATTACCCTGGGGGGTGGCATGAGATATATGCAAAGTATACTACGATATATACACATAATACACAGCAGGGAAGGGATCCAGTCACGCATAAGGGGAGAGAGAGAGAGTATGACTGATGTATCAGTGCAGTGCCAATATTCGATATTCGACCCCAAGATATCTTGAACAGATCAATGTCCCAAAGGCCCAAAACCTACCAACACACTCGGTATACACTCCGAAAACATATATCTGTACAAGGAATCCTCTAAGTATACATACCACAGTGTATACATGCAGCAAATATGGCAAATATCAAGTATTGGTCAGAACGTGGATAGAGAGAAAGAGCAACGTACGAAGGGCCATGCACTATTCTCCTTCAGGAAGACAAACATCGCGGGGTCGAACGCCATAGTCTCACAGCGTCGCTCTGAACAATACAAAAGAGAGAGGAAAGCAAGGCAAAGGGCAATCAATTTGTGGGCACCGTACGTCTCAGTCTTTGGCTTTGAACGGTCTCGAATCAATCATCAAATATATCACAGCAACACTACCACTCTGCATCCAGCCAGTCTCTAGATGAGCGACATCTATCCGTAGCGGAGTGAAAGGTGTCATTGAAACTCAGGAGCTGAATAGAAAGGTGGAAAATTGGCTGTGGCTGTGGAATGAACTAAATTCTTCTATCTATTGGGGACATGATTATCAGTCACAGGTGGGTCTGGATGGCGGTCCCTTCCGTGTCAATGAGATGTATGACTTTAGAATGTGCGTGGTTTGCACAGAAGACGAACAATCTGAAGTCTGCATTCACTAAGACTTAGATTCGGTGTAGAAATCTGACAGATGAATGGAACACTCCCAACCATCTCTCCATTCTCTACCAGTCTTGGTTAGGGGGTACCTTGAGTCTCAAGTTGAGACCTAGAGGGAGGGTAGAGAGGGACACCGTGCTCTCTATCAGTCATATTGATATGACTGAGACAGTGGAGGTGGGTATATAGATTGCTTGTCATCTGAGTACATGTCATTGGAGCAGTGCTCATTGTGGATGTATATATACACACGCACACCACGTAACTCATTAGAAAGCGGCCACGCTATCACTACTGTGATATGCACTGTATCCACTCTTTCTCTCTTGTATTCTTCATCGATTTATGGTATACGGTAATCCCTCAATCCTCCAACTACACCCTCACCCAGACCACTGACTCTGTGCACATAGAGAGTGTACTGCCTGTCCAGAATACACAGGGAGAGGCCCATGCAGTGGACACAGCAGGAGTCAGAGGGCCAGAGACAGACGAGAGGGAGAGGAAGTACAAAGTGTGGCAGGTGGGAGCTTGGTCTATCTCTCTTTCTCTCTCTCTCTACTCTCCCCCTGATCTCTCTCTTCCCTCTGGTGATATTGCGGAGTAGAGTATGCTCTCCGATATACTCCCCCCCTCCCTCCTTCCCCTTCCTCTCTCTTCCTCTCCCCCTCCATCCGTTCCCTCCCATTCTCACCCGGTTCTGGCACTAACGCCTTCTCTCTATCTCACTCCCGGTCACTCCTTCTCTCTCTCTTTTTCTCCTCCCCTCTCTCTCTCACCCCTTTCCTCACCCAGTTCTGGCGCTACTTCCTGCCCTACTGTGTGTTCCTGTTCCTGTTCTTTGTGGAGGTATCAGGAGTATCTGTGTATAATATGTACATGCATACATACTGATAGAAAAATATGCATGCTGATCCTGTTCCTGTTCTTTGTGGAGGTGTCATCAGCGTGGTATATATATATATATATACCAGTGTCAACGTATAGTATATACATGCATACCTACTGATATAGTATATACAAGCTGATCCTGTTCCTGTTCTTTGTGGAGGTATGATCAGTAATACATTATGTATATATATATGTATATACCGATATGTGTACATTCTCATACCGGTCCAGATATTAATGGCAAGAAACATACCCTTCTCCACCTATTTGTGTGTGTGTGCCGTGTGGTATCAATTTGACTTCTACATACAGTGCACCCTATCCCTCCCACCCCAGGTCTACACTATAACCAGGAGCATACCCTGCTATACCTATGTATGTATGTATATACATTTGACATTTGTTGTCATAGTCAATCTACCTCCTCATTCACCCCAGGTCTACATCATGACCAGGAACATGCCCTACTACTGGTTCCTGAGGGGGGTCGACAACGCATTGTACGGGAATTGATGCAATATACTACTTCTCAGTCTTCGCCACCTCATGTATTCAAGTCCCCCTTCCCCCTCTCCCCCTAGGTTCGAGAGTACCAATGGCGACCCCGCAGCCAATGTGAAGCCATATGAGGAGATTCCGGTGAGTGTTCAATATATAGTTTCTATATTTGTACAAATGTGACTTGTATCCCTAACTATTCAATGTGTTGTATGCATATATCTTTACATATGCATACAGTGACCATAGGACTTTGCCTCGTACTTTGACTGGCTGGAGGGGTCTGTGTCCTCCTTCCTAGTGGCATCAGAGTACTACAATGGAGACCCACTGCCTGAGGACAATGTAGGTGAGGGGTGGGGGGTGGTCTTTGTGTGATTGAGTCTGTGTCTCTACACTTAAATGTCATTGGTGTCTATAGTATATGTATAGAATATGCACTGTTCCTGTCTGATCTCAGGCTATGCCCTGCACCAGTCACCTGTGTGTATGTAGTATATATATGTGTGTGTATGTAGTAGTAAATATATATATATATATATATATGTGGGTGATGTATGCATGTTCGCATTTATTCATGCCAGGCTATGCCCTGCACCAATCACCTGTGTTTGGGGGACTCAGGCTCAGGCAGGTATGGCTAGTCATTGGTGTACCAGTATATCGATGGATGTGCTTGTGGCTCAAAGGTATATGTCTCTATATATCCATGGCCTTGCCTGCACTCTCTGACCTGTCCAGGTCCGTGCCACCGAGGATGTGTTCACATACCCACAGACACGGGCATCGGTAGGTGTGTACTTGTAACAAGATATATGTGGTTTATACCTAGTACAATTGCTTCTCTTCCCTTTGACCCCAGGCTCCATACCCCATGTCTTCTATGGCGTAGTGCATAGTGATGGGGAGGGGGAGGCCAACACGGAGACACATTGTGGGGTGGAGTGGCAGAGCCAGGAGCAGCTAGGTGGAGAGGTATACTATGTGAAATTTATTTAGATATATGCTGTATAATAGTACTGTACTGTGATAGTATCACGTGGTGGAGTGGAGTGGTAGAGTGAGGAGCAGCTTGGGGGGGAGGTAGGGAGACACATGGGATGCTAATGACAACAGCGTGTTGTGTTTGGTTCCTTACCTGTTGGGTGTGGTATGGTAACCGGTGCTCACTTGTTTTGTGTACATAGTGATGCATATACTCACTCCCCAGGGTAGTACGTATATGTTGTATATGGATATATCCATATAACTCACTCCCAGGTGTGGCATGGCAAGGTTGGCTACTACCCAGGGAGTGGGTATGTGGTGGACATTCCCATGAACAGGACCACCAGCGACACAATCATCGCAGAGCTCAAGGTACCTGTGTCTATCCTCAAGTATAATGCAAAATTATGTATATTTCCATATCCCTAACGCCAGGACTGCACGTGGTTTGATGAGCGTTCCCGTCTGTCTGTCCTGGACATGACCCTGTACAACCCATCCCTGGTGCGGCACAGACAGTATAGTATTGAGACTGTGGAAAGGAAGGAGATGTATATAGAGGTCTGCTACGTATACTAGGCCTAGTACATCCCCCTCACCCCAGGATGTGTTCCTAGTGGCCAGGATAGGCATGGAGTTCCCAGCAGAGGGAGGTATGGACATATCATCAACTACAAGTATTGTGAGTATACTAGGTTCAATGTATTCTGGTCTCACCCCCAGGCTGTGTGCCCTTCCACCAGTTCAAGCTGGTTGATCTGTATAGATACCTGAGGGAGCCAGAGGGCAAGCAGTGGTGGAGGTAGGGGTGGATGTGCTCATCGAGTCTATGTATAGTAGTGTATGTATGCATCTACAGCTAATCTCCCTGCGTCTTCCTCTTGCCACCATCCAGCCACTACATACATATATAGAGGAAGGTCTCTAAGCTGTAATGATAGTGCTCTTCCCCCAGGTTCTTTGTGGAGGCCATGCTGTCTCTCTTCTTCGTTAAGTTCCTGGTCGATGAGGTGGTGGAGATTAGGGTATGTTCAGTTCACTATATATCATATACATGCATATATATACACATATGAGTGAGTCTCCAAGTGTGTCTACCACAGCCATGCCTCACCCGCCAGCAGTCCCTGCAGCCCCCCTCCACCCAGTCTCCCTCTGCTGTCTATAAGACATGGCACCAGTACAAGGCAGACTGGTGGAACTGGGTGGATTGGTATGATTTTTCATTGTTCTACAGTACATATCTATATCTTCATATGGACTACGTTAGGTAGTAGGGATATGTACCTATCGAGCAAGGCAGACTGGTGAAATATGGGTGGACTAGTATGTATGGAACATAGAAGTACATAGTTCAGTACATGAGCAGCATATGTATAGATTTGTCATCTCATCTTTAGGACCAACCTGGTTCTGTTCATGGTTGTTGTGGGTGTGCGTATCCACTCTGTGCTGCAGGCCAAGGCCCTACTGGCACAAGTGGCACGGGAGGAGACAGGTGTGGTAGTATATAGATATGTGTGTGTATATATATAGGTAGTATTGTCTACTGGCTCAGGTGGCACAGGACGAGAGAGGTATACAAGTGTATAAATATGTGTGTGTATATATATAGGTAGTATTGTCTACTGGCCCAGGTGGCACAGGACGAGACAGGTGTGGACATATGTTTATATGCATGTGGGTATGTGTGGGTATGTGTATATACTTTGGTCGTAATGTCGGGTGGCAGTGGACGACACAAGTAATCTACCCTCTACAGCTTACAGGAGTGCTTCTGACCCACATACCATACCCACCCCCAGCCTTTGTTAACTTTGAGCCCGTGGCCTATAACATTGTGTACATCGAGCTTGTCCTGGTCGGGTGTCTGTGCTTCCTGACCCTGTTCAAGTCGTTCAAGTTCTTCGGGGTCTCGCCAAGGTACTTTGATCGCATATCATATATCTAGTAGTAGTTTACATACCATACATATAGTGTTCACTGAAGACGTATATACGTTCAAGTTCTTCAGCATGAAACCGAAGTGCGACAGAGACTCTTCTACTTCACATATGGCCATCGCAAGCTATCCATCCTCGCTGCCACCATGAATGATCACAGTTACAATTTCTATACATATACCATATATCTACTTGTATCTACCCCCAGACTCCATCCTGCCTGCCACCTTGAATGACCACAGTATCTACTGTACTTATCCCATGTACATACTATACGATGTACATACTCTACATACCACATACTATATATACATCTCCCACCCCCAGACTCTCCATCCTGGCTGCCACCATGAAGGCCGCTGCACAGGACCTCGCTGCATTCTCATTCGTGTTCTTCTTTGTGTTCGTAGGGTGGGTATTGTCAGCAAATTGTCGAGTAGCCTTCATTCATTATACGTTGGGTTTGGGATCTAACACGATCACCCTTCACCCCAGCTTCGGCATGGCCGGTCACGTTGTGTTTGGGGGCTCTCTCTATGAGTTCTCCTCCATCAGAATGTCCATGCTCCAACTGTTCAGATGGATATGCGGGGAGTTTGGTTCGTGACAGACGTGTATATATTTGTTAATATTGGTTCCTGATCTCACCCTCTGACTAATGCACTATGTTTCTTGCATGTATGTATACATGCCACCCCTCACCCCCCAGACTTCATGTCGATATACTGGCTGCACCGCATCTTTGCCTGTGTGTACTTCGTATCCTTCATGACCCTGTGCTATCTGCTGCTGCTTAATATGCTGGTGGCCATATTCATAGACGCCTTCAACACGGTACGGTGATGTGACATGTTCACACTCTTAATTGTGTGATACTCCTGGTCTAACTGTCTAGGTGCGGTCTGACTCTTCGTTCAAGGGAGATGTCATCCTGGCAGATATACTCACAGACCTGAAGGTTTGTCAGTTTAGTCTTTCTACGTACATTGCCCTGATCCCATGCTGTTCTTCATCGATAAACTCATGATTTCACCGATTCTCATGTGTCATGACGGACCTTGATGTGGGTTTGTTACTCTCTCTTCTCACTCTCTGACCCCAGGGCAAGAGTACTGTGGTGCTGCCATGGAAGAGCGGGTGAGTGCATCACATAATGATAGATACACCATTGCAGACACTTCCATTCTGTATCTTCTGTCTACCTCCCCTCACCCCCAGGGGCATCAGTCTGAGGGACTGTATTAGGCCACAGAGACGCAGAGGGGGAGGGAGAGGGAGAGACACCTGTCAACAGTGCAGTACAGACACAACCCAGGGGGCAGGAGAGGGTGCAGTGGCAAAACAACAGCCATCAATGCAGGCAGTGCGGCAGCTGCTAGAGGAGATTAGAGAGAGGTGAGATAGTCATGAATACTGTAATCTTATACCCTGTTCTCAGTATTTGTTAATATGCGTATGTGTACACCATCCCCTGCCTCACCCCCTAGACAGCATGCCCTGGATGATATGGTCAGTGCCATGGTGGAGTTGGGTACAGAGCAGTAGTACATGAGTGTATCATGTATATGGATGTATATACATATCTTGGACACCATGGTCAGTGCCATAGCGGGTGGAGAGGGGGAGAGTAGGAGTATATCAGTGTAGGTTGGATATCTGGCTTGGTGATATACAAACCCATACCACCTATCAATACCATGGACGCTGTGTGGGTGGTGGGGGTGAGTAGTGTAATAATAGCAACATGAGTGTGAATAGACACATAGGTACTACCTCCCTACTAGGTAGTCCTTGGGGGAGAGAGTTATGCTAGAGTTCATATATGTGTGTATGGGTGTGTGTATGATAACTGGAGTGAGATGCCATCCAGGTGTGTAATCTTGGTTATCTTGAAGACAGCTAGAGAGGACTGGGACTGGGCCTGCTACAGCCCTACACATAGCTATTACCATTGACAGCTTCCGAGGTATATTCCTAGGATTTGTGATTGTGTGTTGTTCACTTCCCCCTCACAGCCACTCTGCCTGGGGGTATGATGCCCCACCTTAGGTCAGGGTGGGGGTATACCAGAGCAGGATCTATGTAGTGCAAGCGGGCAGACCTCTTGCTCCTAACGGCTAGTGCGGGGGTGAACATCCCGTCATCACATCCAGAGGTCTCAAATGGATATACCCCATACTCACCCGATATGGTATCATACGCCACCCACATCCACTTCTCACTGTACAGGTCAGGTCTGTATGATATGAGCAGTAGATGTCCTACAGCCATTAACGCAGTGTATGGCCTGTTGAGGAAGCTTCGGTGTCCCTGCCACAGTGGTCTCCCACCCTCCGGTCTAGACCACCCTGTCTGCTTGTCATACGACACCACATATCCATCATCAGTAAGACCATAGGCCCTGCCCCCTATCACACACAGCTTGCCATCATTGCTAGCGGGTAACCGCACCCCCTCCCAGAGTGTGTAGACAAGAGGTACCCACCCCGCCTCTGTGTCTTCAGGGTCAAAGCGCCACATTGTGTACGTGCCCCCGACGTCCTCTGTGGCTGTACCCCCGTATATATAGAAACACCCCTCAAGGGTGAAGTCACACAGACCTGTGACCCTGACAGGAGAGTAGAGGGCCCTCACATCAGGAGGGTCCACCCTGTCATCCAGAGGCATGTCTAGGGGTATCATGTGTGCGGCACCCCTTGTACACACATACAGGACCCCTCCCATGTAGAAGAGCAGGGGGTTAGTCAGAGTCTTGACCCTGACCGTATCCACAGTCCCCTCACTCAGGAGGGTGTCGATGAACAGCACCCCACTATCCCATGAGAGGGAGGCCTCACTGTTGTGGCCTAGGTGCTCACCGTATAGCAGAGTGCCCGTGTTTCTGGTCACTGGGTGGCTGCTAATGAAGACAGGAGGCTCGGCGCTGGACATGTGTGTGTGTGTGGGGGGGGGGGGTCAGACTGAGGGTTAGACTGTAGGACAATTTCTGTATTCATACATATATAATTATTATGTACTTGTTTGTGTGTATGTGTATCACACGTTGCAACTTAGTAGCGGGTATGTCGGGGGGATATATACACGAGTATCATCTCAGTTATAGGTTTTGAAGTAGACAGTGTCTACTAGACACATAAGGATCGGAGAAGGAGGTAAGAATATATCTATGTGGGTAGGGGGGGGGGGGGGTTGATGACAGTGCACTGTTTGGCACATGGTATTGTCAATAGTATGACGGATCCCAGTACCCAGTTTCAATTCGTATCAATAATGAATAGCTGAGTGATGTATAGGGAGGTGAGTCACATAAGTCATAATATATGTAATTTGTACTTACGCAGCACATAGTACCTTGTATTTCAGCTAGTAAGGGAGAGCTGTGCCTGGGGATAGTTCCCTTCAATCTGAGCTTGTGTAAAGAGATAACCTACTTTTGCGGCTATCAAGCCTAGCCCCTTATTTGTAATAAATGAATAATAGCGTATAAACGTTACATGTCGGCACCTTGGGGCCTATTGGCGAAGAGGCTGACACTCTTCACATCACAACTCTCTCCTCTCTGCTCTGCGTGTATAGAGTAACACCGATTCCAAACCCTCAGACGAACGTCTTGGGGATTGTTATGAATCCACTCATCGGATTTGTCAAGTTGAGACAACGATCGATACTATCAATCGTTCTCTCTCTATCACTCTAGTGACCCACAATTCACTTCCACAGATTTTGCCAGTGCTCTTCGCGAGACAAACCTTGCTGCCCTAAATAGGATCGTCCAGTGGGTGAAAATTCATTCGGACTCCAGACTGGAGTACTGTACACCATCTTTCTATACATGGTAGGAGTATGGAGCGTGCCTTACGAGTTGGGCGTGTACTATTTGGCCAGGTTGTACAACTCATCATCATGGGCAATGAGAAATAATCTATTACATTTCTAAGGTGGTTGACACACCAACTTGTTGTGTCAAGAGAGGGACTGAACAGACGTATCCGCTCTCATACCATTCCACACAGAGCATACACAATGTACGTCTACTTATAGAACTTCATGTACTGCTCCTCCTCCTTCTCTGACAGGTCGAGGTCGTCCAGTCTCTCCACTGCGGCACTGAAGAGAGCCATCTCATCCTGACCCATCTTGGTCTGGTCCAGTTTCTGCAGGGTCTTCATGTATCGGATGCGGATCCCAGAGTTCTTGTCTCTCATGTCCTTCTCATACAGCATCCTGCGGAGGGGGGGCATGGGAATCTCCTGGGTGTGAGACTCACACTGTGACTACGTGTGGATACATATAATCGTTATATGGTAGACTCACCCCAGACCCGGAGAGGCTGCCAGAGGATGACGACTGGCACTCACTATGCAGCCTTCTTAGAGTGGGGACACTCTTCCTAGGGTCAACAGTGGAATGCAATAATTGAAGGAAAACAAGAGAGAACCTGCGAAATCTGAATGGAGAATGCGAGAATAGCAGAGAATTATGTATGAAGAATGAGTGAACAGTTCTAAATAGCAATACTCACTGTGGTTCCTCAGGTCTGGCAATGACCTCCCAGATACCAAGCTTGTCAGCAACCCACTGAAGGTGAGGATGTCAAACATCAACAATAACCACTCATGACTAGCTCTAGTAGCGCTGCCCGATGAATTAGTTATTATACTCACCACCAGTTTGAACTTTTCTAGAAGCTGCCCTGGGGTGGGTCTGTGGGCTGGGTCCATCTACTAGTGAGACATCCCCAGGGATTCAGATAGGAATCAAGTGTATAGGACATAGATCACACATATATGTGAGCTGGAATCACACACAGAAACATATATATCAGAAAGAACACGTGAGCGCACCTGCACCATGGAGTTGATGATGCCTGCCAGGCCTGGCACACCTGTGTCGGCATCTGTCAGAGTGCTGTGCATCAGAGGCATCACAACCAGAGTGATTCATTTTGGTATATTAATATCATTTTGGAATGAGGGTATGACGGGATAGCTCTGCGGGGAACACACACACGGTCTACGTACTCGAAACGCCCTGCCAGGAGCATCCGGTCGAGCTCTCTACGGGTTGTGACACCACCAAGGACCCAGTTACTCTGAACCATCTGGTGTTGGAAGAGTAGAAACGTCATACATTAGTGAACTACCCACCTCGTTGCATATCAGGCCAATAGAGAAGACGTCAGCCTTGGTGCCGTACTGTGCCTGGCCGGTCTCGGGGCACAGAGAGCCGTAGGGGCGGTAGTCGTCCTTGATATAGCACTAACAGTGAGAGAACTTCAGATGTAACACATAGCACTCACATGTCACGAATCAGGCAGTCAAACCCTTTCATTCATACCTCGGGTGCACGATAGAGAGGGTTTCCAACCTCACAGGTGCTAGTCAGGTCTTCCTGGGCAGGTTAATGGTCATAAAAGGAATAGAAGAGACACACACATATATATATCTAGAGACACACCCCGACGTCCATGGGCTTGCAGAGACCCAGGTCTACAATGTGGACTACGGCATCGTCCCCAGACATATCCACCATGATGTTGTCAGGCTGAGGTGAGAAATGTCATTTGCAGATACACAAATACTCTCACTGGGATGATATATGTGGTATCTTGAGAATCTGAGAGAGCGAAAATGTAGCTATATGTCCCAATGTCGACACATTCCCACCTTGATGTCTCTGTGAATCACGTTCTGGCCATCTAGGTCTCTTAGCCCAAGTAGTAGCTGCAATGAGGAGCGGTTATAGTATATATATATATATATATGACAGCAATCAGAGAGAACCAAAAGGCTTACTGCAAGAACAGATGGTATTATAGTATTGCTCCAAAGGCCCTATCATTCAACAGAGCGACAAAGATACCTGCTCCATGATGGACATCAAGTGGGGCAGCCGATTGGCAGCACACCTGTTGGTGTGCTTAGAGAGGACATCCTTGAACGACTCTCCTAGAACGTGAGATGCCGAGAGAGATAGTAGTATTATAATGGAATATTGAATGAGAGATACAGGCAAATGGGTAACAGCATTGCCACACAATGAGACAAGAACCTGGTAGATACTCCATCACAATCACCATCTGGTGTGTCTCTGAGTCCATAAAGTGGTCAAAGCACCTAGGAATCAGAACACAAGGTATATAGCGGAATACTGATACAATATACAATATACACTAATATTTATTTAGTATACGACAGACATTGAGATTGTATCGCAGAATGCTGCCTCAAGAGAGAACGTACTCCCAGATGACAGGACAACACAGCGTAGACAGGTTAGTGTCTATTAGTGTAGGGCAATGAACATGTGTCATAAAATGAAAGTATGAATACAAACGCGTATGGTGACAAGAGAAGCATAAGAAACGTACTTGACCACGAATGGAGAATTTGCAACCTGGAACTCTCCTGCTGCAATCTCGCGCTTGAGGTTCTCACTCTGAGTGTCAGTAAAGTACACATTTGCGCTTGAAAGGAACCCAGTATAATAAGACTGTATTCACTTACCATCGACCGTTGGCTCTGCAGCTTCACAGCGTACTCTCCTACTGGATATCCCTCGCTGTCTCTCTTGGTCACCTGATGAAATGAATACTATGCCAGTCATATGGGGTAGGATATATGGGGTATTATATGTACGATGGAATTAGACACAACTTATAGACCACTCTAGAGTGATATATGACATACCTTGTACACACTCCCATAATATCCCCCACCCAGGTAGGCTGGGTTGGGTCTCCCATCCATGTACTCTCGGCAGGTGTCAAAAAACTCAAACACAGCGTAGAGCGACTTCTCACTGAAAATGAGCAGAGCGTGTTCAATGCATTCTCTAGACAATATGATATACCTGGTACAACTGAATGAGTGGGAGAGCATCTGCTGGCCGTCCACAATACACTTGGCCTTGGACTGCTCAGCGAGGCTGGCTTCCAACCCACACCTGTCTCTAGGGTGACCAGGAAGGACCACCGTTCTGCTCTCTCTCTGGTGCCTCCGCAGATATTCCATTGATTTCCGTGATTCCAGTTCGCAATCAGCGAACTCTTGAAATGCCTCACGCTCCTCCTTCCTCTCTGCCCTCTCGCGGGCATAGGCCTAGTGTTAGACACACAGAAAAAATAGTGCATCAAGCTCTCAGCTAAGGAAAATGTGTCTGTATTAACGTCGATATCCATTTGAGTAAGACTCGATGATATATATGATGTATCTGAAGACACTCGATGATATATATGATGTATCTGAAGACACTCCCACCTGCTTGTAGTGCGCTATCTCTCTCATCACGTGACGGCTGTAGAGATCCTTAAGCAGGGCTATCTGCCGATCGTGCTGCTCTGCCATCTGCTGTGTGACGGCCTCATGGCTGGCCTTGTCTCTAGCCCTCCCTGCCTCTTCATGCATCAACTGTGACGTCAACTCCACCACTACCTGTGGCACTACAGATCCTTCTGCCCCAGACACTGCACCCCTAATGGCTTCATTCCCACCATACAGACTCAGATCCTCTCTCACCACTTCCACAGTGGCCAGAGCTCGCTCCAGGTAACCAAGGTACTGATGTTAGCAAGCTCTATAAGGGTAATATTTGGGTGGTGATACAATCTAGCGTCGAACCCGCGTCCTACCTCCTCTTTGATACCGGCAAGAGTGGTTAGCAGCATATCACATGTTGGGCGGCTGCTAGGATCCACCTGGAGAGTGAGCGACTGTCAACCTCAGGAAAACACAGATAAAAATAACCTGTGAACGTCATATATGCCTATTAATGATGAATACTTCTTACCTGGAGCATTGAGTTGATGAGAGACGCAAGGCCAGGGATACGGGTATCAGAGTCCAAAAGGGGCCTGAATTGTAAGAAACAGCGCGAGTAAAGAAGAAAAATAGCCTTTACCACAACAGGTATTGTGATAGAGACCTCTCTCCACTTATACTATATACACTGTGGATCTATCTGAGGAGAAAGAGTAATACATAGAAGGTCTAGATAACTACCTAATACCGGCGTCTTTCGTTGTAAGAACTCTGAGGAGGTCGCTCATGCTTCTGGGTAGTTGTCCAAGGACACACTCAGACCTCACCAACTGGACATTAGCTCTATTATAACATAAGGGTAACTACTGCAAGTATACAGAGGTCCAGCAGGCAGTATGCGCTTGAGATACACACTGGGAAAATGACAAGAGATACTGACTATAGTATGCACATATGTACCTGTGTGAATGTGATACCAGCAGCCCACACGTCAACCTTGGTCCCATAATCACGACCGGAGAAGCCCAATATTCCCTCCTTGTCCATACCAACCATCTGAGGTTAATAATGAACTACGAATGATAACTGTCATAGACTGAAAACACACTCTTTCAGTAATAGTTCCTCTTGCTCTTACCTCTGGTGCTCTGTAGAGTGGGGTTCCGACATTGTCGGACATCGTGAGGTCCTGAGGTGGTAAATAGAATCTCAACCCAATTCTCTATCTCATAGTAACAATATACCAATCAAAAATGGCTCAGTGTACCATGTCAATCAGGATTGAGTTCTGTCTAAGTGATGTGGTGTGTAACTATCACTGGAACAAAACGTACCTCGGTCTCCCGGAATGACCGGGAGAGGCTGAGGCCGACAATCTTGACAACAGGAGAGCCCCCAGAGGTTGTGTCCAGCATGATATTCTCTGGCTACAATGAGTGAAACCGACAATATCTATCATTTCACAAGTGAGATAACGCACCTTTATGCCCCTGTGGACAATAGAATCCCTGTGGAGATCTGCCAGTCCTCTAAGCACCTGGTGTCAACTCAATGGGTGACCAGATTGCATAGAGATTGACCAGCGATAACAGAGAATAGTAGGATAGGTGAAAACACAGAATACCATGTCTAGAGATTCAGTCTCATACATACACACAAAGACTTATATACATAGATACTCCTCGACCACCCATACGTATGAATCCACATACACTCATCAAGAGTGCCACATGACATGTCATTATAATATATATATACATATATATATATAGGTATATGATGTGCAGGTACCTGCTCTATGACAGACAGGAGGTGGGGCATGGCAGTATCTTCCTCTCTCTGACACCCGTGTTCAATGTAGCTGTGGCGACAAGGTCTAAGGAGAGAGTAGCATCCGAGGTCACGTCCTGATATGAGCAAGATAGACTGTACTACAAGCATATCTAGTTGTCATGTGTGCATACCTCCTACCAGCTCCATGATGACCACATGCCAGCCGGAGAAGGGGGCTCCATATAGGGATCGTCCCATCCTGTCCTGTATATTAGAACACTAGGATGGATGAATACACATGAAGGTGGGTAGGATGAAGGGTATATATTGAGAAAATCCATGGAGCTACATGTGTGTCACCTTCCACTCCTTGCAACTCTCGTACCCTTCATCTGTGTCAGAGTTGATGAAGCTGTCGACATAGCTGACAGTTAGATACGGGTTGCATAGAGAAGAGTATTATATATGCAGGTACAGGTTGCGTCGAGAAGAGCAATACAGATCTATGCCACTCTGGTAACCAAAAGGAATACTGATTGGCTGTAAGAATGAGAGAGTTGGGGGGGGGGGTATGCAAGAGAACCACTACATCTAAAAGTTAGAGACAACCTAATGACAAAAATACACAGATACACACTCACTCACACACACAAAAAATAAAGCTATACTACACATATATATATATAGACTGACCCACCTCACTACATGCTGGGAACCAAGTGTCTTCAGCGGTGTAATATCCGATATTGAGTGCAAGAGGGAGTGCCGGTGCTGGGCATTGACTCTGGCTAGGTTGACCAGCTTGCACGCATACTCCTGTCCAGCAACTGCGCCGTTGAGGGTCTTGGTAGCAGTGACCTGAGGGGTGAACACATGCAAGAGGGAGTCAATGAGTCACAGTATAGGGTTATGAAACGGGGGGTCTTCCCCTTTCAGACACAGAAACACCACTAGAAATATTGGTATGCTTCTGTATCTAGCGCCAGACGGTAGAATACTGAGTTGTAGAGTATGTGGACAGCGACCTGTACCTTGCATAGATGGTTAAATGACCCAGAACCCAGCAGGGCCCCAATGGAGAAGTAATCAGTGAGGGATTCAGTCCTGGGTGAGTAACACTCAAAGAGATAACATATTTGTATGTGGAGTAGGGACAGCAGAAATAGTCGGTGGAGTCCATTAGTATTGCGCCACTCACCGCTGCTCGACCGGTTGGCATGAGTTAGTCACCATTCTGTCAATGGTACACACACCCGCTGGCATATCAGGCGTCTAGCACTGAATGCCTGTGTCTTGAGTGCTTGTCAGGACAGTGAAGAGAGCTTACTACTGGGACCCAATGAGAGGCAAACCCTTTGTGTTTGTGGCGTCATCCTAACGATTCGTTCACTGTGGCCAAAAGAGGGAATATCGAGCGCTGTGCCTTGGCTAGTGCATTCTAATATTCAAGACTGAGCCAGTCGTGTCTGTGAGCTTATACTGCGCTACAACTTGACGATTACAATAAGAACCGTACTCCAAACGTCTATATGAACCTCTTCTTCCCTTTTCCAGTAACTGAGCAGGAGCACAAGATAAATGGTACTTGTTATATACACAACAAGGGTGGGGGCCTCACCGGTGGTGGGTCACAGTCTGTGGACCATAATATATTGTCCGTACCTGTCTTTTTGTCACATAGGGGTTCACCCCATGGGTCAAGCTGCGGCCGATGCAAAACGTCCCCGGGCGATGTTCATCTCCATGCAAATCCATCATTT